>JAOSBL010001406.1:0-10428 GCA_027568915.1 Erythroxylum roraimae | reverse complement strand
ACTCCTAGTAAATAATAAAATTTAATTATTAGAAAATTATAAGAAATTATATCGAAATTAATAATGATAATAACATACTTTTCTCGAAGCTTTAAATTGTAATGAATAAAAACTAAGGCATTCAACCTTTTATGCTCTAATATATTCCTTTTCTTGGAGTGGATAAATTTAAATGTGCTCCAGTTTCTTTTATAGCCTGTTGCACTCATACATTGACTTAAAATCTGAATTGCAAACCTTTTCAATTTTGGAACACCATTTCTGAATTGTTCCCATCAAGAAACTATAATTCATAAGATAAACAAAAGTAACGTTATAAACAAAATAAAGTGATAATTAATTTTCAACAATTAAGAAAAAGGAAATAACTAATACCTAGAGAAAGTTTTCCTCTTTTTCGAATAGCAATCGACATTCCAAATCCCCATAAGACAACTTATAAAGCTCCATTTGTAAGCTTAAGGGATCTTGCATTGCGTTAATGCTAACAATTGTTGTAATAGTAAAATGCATTCCTCTATTAACTTCAGCTTGTTTAGTAAGATCTAGTCTAAAATAGACACTATGATTCAAAAATGCCCCAGCTATAGACAACGGAGAAGAAAGTTGTCTTTCCCTTCTCTTATTAATGATTAAAAGATATAGTGTGTACAAAGAATTTCAGATTGGCCTTGATTGCTTCCATCACTCTTTTCGTGGCATTAAAAAAACCCATTGTTGGCTTTTCTTCACTATCAGCCAAGTTAAATACCCTACCAAAGGCTCACAAACTCGGATAACAAATTGGCATCGAGACTAAAATTCTCTATCTTCCAGTATAATTTTACAAACCTTCACTCCAGCATTAGACCTAGCATGCTAAGTTGCAATTCATTTATCACTTGTAAACATTTATCTTAACTCTTTCTTCATCGTAAAAAAAGACTGAAGTGATAAGAAATTTGTTGCAAATCTTATCACAACAGTACGATACAAATTCTTACCATTGGTAAATTCCTTTCTCATTAAATTCAATACCCATACATGATTATAGATAAACTTGGTCACCTTTTTAGCTTTCTGCATAGTCTCATCAATAATATGAAAATACCTAGGATCACATATATTCTCCAGCATTAGGTCAATGCAATATGTAACACAAGGAGTCCAAAAAAAAAGAATTATACTTATTTTGCAACCTTTTTCTTGCTGCTTTATAAGTGGAATCATTGTCAGTAATAAATTGAACAATGTTTTCTGTCTCTACTTCATTCACAACTTCATCAAATATCGCAAACAAAGTTTCAGTATTTCTAATAAGGCCAGGTGCATCAATAGATTTAAAAAACATAGAGCCATTTGTAGAACAAACCAAAAAGTTAACAATAGGCCATAAGTAGCCCAATTCACTCTTCTTTATGCCAAATAACTTCTAATTTTAGAGACATAACAACTCAAAAGTTTATCTCTTAAGTTATCAATCGAAGGACCTTTATATCCTAGATTATAAGAGGTTATTGTGTTGGGACTCTGCCCTCGTGAGTCACATGCCTGACGTCCTAAGTGATATCAGGGAGCGCATCCTATAAGGGTGGCGTGCCCTCACCAGGAAACCATCCAAAAATAAACACATTTCTCCTATTTCAGAACAGATTTTGGGGAACCTCCAGCTGGATTTACAAATTGACTTCTTCAGAATATTTGTTTCCTCTTGTCTTAAGTTTCTAATGGCGTGCCCTCACCAGGAAACCATCCAAAAACAAACACATGTGGTTGAAGGATTTTAAGTTTGCATTTTAGTAAGATAGGTAGTTTTGGGTTAGGGGTTTTGCTACAGGGGTTTTCGCCACGACGTAATTCACCCCAAAGAAATGCGGCGCATTCAGTCTTTCAAGGTCGTCGTGGCGAAGTTATACTTGTCGCCGCGGCGAAATTGACCTGAAGAGTTGGGGGGTTTTCTCTTATATGTTCACCGCGGCGAAGCCCACCATAGCTTCCAAAGGAGTTTTCTTTTTAACTTCCAAATTCAAAGTCTTCCTCCACGCCCAAGCTTTATGATCCTATATCCGATGTAAGGCTCCTGAAACGGGATCCAACACTCAATCACATACATATGTATATGTGTTGTGTATAATGCATGCTCAATGACAATCCTGGGTATATTATCAAAATCCACATCTTATGCTCATTCTCATTTCATAATTCATATATGTCTAATTAAACTTAGGTTTACACTTTATTTGTACATGATCAATCTAAATTCACCACTCAATCCTTATCCTTTGTATATGTCTAGGTTATTCTTAAGTTTACACCTCACGAACACTTGGTTATTCTAATATTCATCATCTCTTTTCTAACATTATAAGCTCTCATAATACTCAATTCTCATTCACATTTACTTAATACATATTACTCAACTCCTTTGGATCATAACTATAATCATATGAACATCTTCTTTCCCATTGTACTCATGCCTATGGTACTTTGATATTATCCATTCATTCACTAAGTTATAACCTCAATTATCACTTCAAACATATCACACATTAGTCACTCAATTCAAGTATCATTCTAGGTTCAATTCAAGCTCCACTTAAGCGTTAATTAAGACCAAATGATCAGTGTATGTCCGTTGAGCGGACCTTCACGAGTCATTTACAGAAATTTAAAATTTTGACCCTCTAGACCTCAAAATCTCTTCTTGGGGTCTTCATAAAAGTTGTAGAACTCGATGTCCTCTTAGAAAGCATACATAAATGATCTCAATCCGAGTTCTATAGAAAAAGTTATGCCTCTTGTGCCAAAATATAACCAATTGCATCCATATTTTCCACATTTCTAACTCTTTACTTACTTCAATCACTACCTTATGCTTGGTCTATTATTTCTAGTTCAATTACTCATCATTTCCCCATTATTCTAACTCCAATTCAACTCAATATCATCCATAAACAAATTATAGTCCATGATTGATCATGAACACTAAAACAGAACATATACATATATATACATTCATCATCAACTTTCTGCACCCTTTACTCAACTTCTAGTCAAGTTTTGAAACTCTTAAAGACAGAATTTGAATTCGATATCTTCATGAAAAATGTATCCTTATGTCTCTGATTTAATACAAATCAAAAATCATCTAATTTAGATATCTGCATAACAATTTATGGCTAAATTACAGATGCATAATTAGTGGAAATGTTACAACTAACATATTCCAGCACATTTTAAACACCATTATCACTTTGTCTTTAAACTTTCATCCTAGTTCTTCCCTTTTCAAGACACTACATTTGCCTTTTCTCTAACTTCAAATCCCAATCCAATCTATGTCTAAAACAACCAATGATCCACGTTTTTATCCATCAAAAACAGAACATAACAATATCCATTCACAAATCAATTTTTCTGCACTTCTTTCTACACCATCTTTAATGATCATCATAAGCACAAAAACAAGACATTAATCTACCCACATTACTCAATCACGTTTTAGCATGTACTCATCCTCATTTTATGAATATTTAACCTCTAACTATCATCAAACATACTTCATTCATCAAAGCCATGAAGATTAATAAGTTACTTACTTGATTTAGCTTCAATGTCTCCAAATCACTCTTAACCCTAGCTTCTCCCATGCATCCCACGATCATCAACTTTCAAGGTGGAATGAGTTGGGTCTTTTAGCAACAAGAAGAAGATAGCAAGATATTTAAGTGGCTAGTAATGGAAGAAAGCAGGTTCCATTTTGATGCTTGGAGAAGAGAGTGTCGTGAGAAGGAGGGGAAGACGAAGGAAATGAATAAGATGAAGAAATGAAGCATGTATCATAATTGATAAGTGAAAGACCATGATATGGTCTTAAGTTGGGTAAAAATTCGTGAGTAGTGAGTGGCAAGTGTTGTGACACTTGTCACTTGCCACTTGTCAATTTATTGTGGTCTCCAATTGGCTCTTTTAAAAAGTTAGTCCATTTGTTTCCAATTTTCAACCCAATTTTTAATGACACTGTTCATTAAATCCTAATATCATTTATAAACATTTCCACTGCCATTTGACTCTTATTTCTACTACTATTAATCAATTGTTTTGCCACTTGGCATTTTTTCTAGTTCAAAAATACCCTTAAATTTTGGAAAATTTTTATATTTTACCAAAAATTCTAATTCACTACTTATACACTCCAACTCAAATTTTTAAGACACATAATCCATAATTCACATTATAATTGAATTAAAAAATCATTTATACCCAAAAAATGTCAAATGAGTGCACGAACAATTCATTGTAACATTTGCAATAATCAAATTTCACGTTTGTGTATGCTAACATTATGCATGAGCATGAAATACAATTTTCTAATCTTTCATTTCTATTTTCTCAATTACAGAAATCTAGGATTCTACCCCTTAGTATGAAAACAGGATGTTACACTGTCTGTATAAGCATATCATTGCCTTAAGTTGAGGGCAACAAGGAAAAACATAAATAATACTAGTTATTTCTCCATGGCTTCCTTCTAAACATCTTTCTCTCCTAAAAGCTTGAGTTATTAGTAGTCTTGCTCTTATAGGTAGATATAAGTATGCTCTGCACTTGCCTCTTTAATAGGATCCTGTGCATTAGAAAATATCAGACCTTATTCGCCTACAAAGGTTATATTAAAGGATAACTTGAACCTGGTTATCTAAGAGGCATGCATTAAGATATTTCGTATCTATTATAAGGGGTTTGTTTTCTCTACTAGCATACATGTGAACACGATTAAGCCTATCTCCTAGTATATGATTTGCCAATTTCTTATTAGTTTATAATATATTATTATGAGTTTTGTTTCCAATTGGTTTGCTAATGTTCTTATGTGAATTTTTATTTTCGTTGACAATTATGAGAAAGACTTGATTTGACGTATGGAAAAATTATATTCCTTTTTTTAATTATTTCTCTTACTTGTGACATAGAAATGCAAATTTGTTAAAATATCATAATAATTTTTCATTGTTTATGTTTTTGGGCATTAGTTTTTTGGATATTCAAAAAGAAGTCAAGTTTTATATAATTATTTCATGTTATTTATATGAATTTTTAAATTTTAATTTTGATCAAGATTAACATTTTGATTTGTTGGCTAAAATAATATGCAATTATAACATTAATTTTTAGTAATTGATTAATTAATCCAAAATTTGGCATTTGTATTTTTAATTTTCATTAATTAATATTTAAATTAATTAATCAAAATGACATGTTACTAAAGTAAATTCTTTTATGTAGATCAATTATTTCTAAAATTATTAAAACAGTTGTGTATGGATGAATCTCGTGTGGACAATAATTGGCTTAAAAGAAAATTATTATTTGGTTAAAATTCAAACATACTTGTAGTGATAAATATGTAATAATTATTTATAAATTAGTCCATAGAAAGACGTGATTTAACAAGAATTTATTGTTAATACTTGATCATAATAACAAGAGTATCACTTACAAATTGATATTTTTATCTGTACTAAATTTCAATGTTGTGTTATGTATCTTGTGATGGGATTACCATTATTTGAATTTGTTAATTATGTTTTATTTAGATTTTAATTATGAGTTTGTTACTTCGTTTATTTCTGTTCTTTATTTAGTAAATACTTCTACTACTATAATATCTGCCAACATCAACATTATACTTATGCTAAATGGCACAAACTTTAAGGTTTGAAAAGAGAGCATTATGATCATTCTTGACTATATGGATTTAAACCTTACTCTTTGGATTGAGTGACCCCTACTCTTACAGTTACATGTTCCTCTGATGATAAGAGGGACTGAGAAAAGTGAGAATGCTTAAATCATAAGAGTTTTATGACTATAAAAACATGCAACTTTGGAAGCATTCAGGAGCATAATATCCAAAAATAAAGACGCAAAATTGTTTCTTAAGAACTTGAGTAGCATTTTGTCAAAACAAAAAGGTGGGAATAAGTACTCTCTTAACAAGTTTTGTTTCCATAAGATATAAAGGTAATGAGAACATCAAGGAGTACATTCTAAAAATGTTTCATCTTGCTTTAAAACTAAATGTACTAAAGTTCAAATATTTGAAGACTTGTTTGTGCATTTAGTTTTGATCTCTTTTCTAACATATTTAACCACTTTAAACTCAGTTATAATTATCAAAAGAGACTATTAATGTGCTCATTTCACATTTTGTGCAAGAAGAAGAGAAATTAAAGCAAGAGAAGGTTGAATATGTTCATTTGGCATCCAACTCTAACGGTAGTAAAAAGAAGAGAAATAAAGATAAGAAAGTTAGAAGTTATGTACCATAAAAGAAGGAATAAGGAATAAAAAACAACACAAACAAAGGAATTTGCTTGTTACTTATATGGAAATACTTCTCATAAGAAAAAGGAGTGTACTAAATATCATGTTTGGCGTGCTAAGAAAGGTACGATTCTTTTGTTCTAAGGATAATTTAATTTCAATATTTGGTGCTACTACTCATATAAATGTGCCATTGTAAAGTTGCTAAAAATATAATGATGGTGAAAGATAAATCTATATAGGTGATAGAACAATAGTTAAAGTCAAGGCAATAGGGACTTTTAGGTAAATACTATTTAGATTTGAGAGAGACTAATGTTGTATCATCTTTTAGACGGAATTTATTTTATATTTTTGTATTGGATAAAGCTGGTTATTATTGTTCTTTAGGAAATGGACAACTAAATATTTTTTAAATTATTGGTTCTAGTTCTTTATCAAAATATGATAACCTATGCTGACTTATTTAATGAATCATTACATGTTAATTCACGAGATACTAAAAGAAAATTAGTAAATGATAATTTGGCTTCATTACAGCATAAACGTTTAGGGGATATCTCTAAATAAAGAATTGTAAGGCTTGTGTCAGATTAAATTCTTGATCCACTCAATTTATCAAACTTTGAAGTTTGTATTGAGTGTATCAAGGGGAAGTAGACAAACATAAGGAGATTAGGTGCTAAAATATCTTCAGACATTTTAGATTTAATCCATACAGATATTTACAAGTTATTTCTTACACATGTTTGGAATGATAATTTTTTTTTGGTACGTTCTTAGAAAATTCTTCCCATTATGGTACCTTTATTTCATTTATGAGAAGTCACAATCACTGGACACGTTCAAAGTTTTCAAACTTAAGGTTAAAAATAAACTTATAAAAAGCAGTAAAAGTGATAGATTTGACCGTAAAGGTGAATATGGTAGATATGATGGTTTAATTAAACGGCTAAGACCATTTGCCAAATTCCTAGAAGAATATGGTATCGTCCTGTAGTATGCTAGCCTGGGAACTTAGCATAAATGGTGTTATTAAGAGATGAAACATAACATTAAAAGACATTATAAGGAGTACGATTATTCCCACAATCTTACCTTATTTACTTTAGGGAGAGGTACTTAAGACCACAACTTACATTATCAATAGAGTTCTAACTAAGGCAACGAATAAAACCCTTTATGAATTATGGATAGACAAAAAAACTATTATAAAACATTCTCATATTTGAGGTTGTTTAACTGAGACAAGGCTTTATAAGCAAAAAGAAAGAAATCTAGACTCAAGAACAATCAGTAGGGATTTCATTGGATACTTTGAATGGTCATGAGAGTACAAGTTTTTATGATCCCACAAATAAATATATTTTTGAGATAAGAAATGCCAAATTCCTTAAGGATGTTGAGTTTGAAAGAGGAGAAAAGGTTAGAGACTTTATCTTTAAAGAGGAATTCATTTCTCTTCCAAGAGTTATTATTGACCATGATCGAATTATCATTCTTGAGATTGTTCAAGAAGCAATTCCAAAGCAATAAGACAATATTAAAAATCTCCTTGATCAAGATCAATTAAATATTCCTAAAGGACAAATTTAGCAACCTCAAGAATAAATGTTGTTAGGAAGATCCACTAGAGAGAGGAGAAGTACAAAGCTGGATGATTATATTGTCATTCTTTAAGAATATGATATGGACATTAGTATAGTGAAGGATGATCCAATCAATTTCTGTTAAGCTATTGAGAGTTCTAATTCTTAGAAGTGGATTCATGCCATGAATGGGAAATTAAGTCCATTAAAGATAATGATGATTGGGATCATGTTCTATTACCTAAAGATGTAAAGCCCATTGGTTGAAAATAGATATTTAAGACCAAAAAGGATTCAGAGGCAATGTGGAAAGATTTAAGGCACTTCCTATCATAAGGGGTTCTACTAAAAGGATAAAGCATCAATTATATAGAAACTTTCTCAACGATTTCTTTGAAAGATTCTTTTAGGATTATAATAAAACATGCGGCAATTTTAAGTTACATCAGAAGGACATGAAGATAGTGTTCCTCAATGGTGCCATTGATGAAACAATTTATATGGAGGAGCCTGAAAAGCTTTGTTTCTAAAGATTTAAAAAGATGTTTTCAAATTAAAGAAATACTTTTATGGACTTAAGCAAGCTTCAAGTTAAAGTTATTACTTACAAGTTTCATAAAGTTGTTATCTCTTTTAATTTTGATATGAATTTCGTTGATGACTATATATGCCATAAGTTCTATGAGAGTAAGCATATTTTTCTAATTTATGTATTAATAACATACTAATTATTAGCAACGATAAGGCTTGTTACGCAAAACTAAGAAATTTTTATCAAAGAATTTTGAGATGGAAGATCTTGGTGAATCCACTTTTATCCTAAGGATTTAGATACATTGAGATTGTTCTTGAGGTATTATTGTCTTATCATAAAAGAGTTATTGAAAAGGTACTTAAGAGATTTAGCATGGAAGACAGTAAACTAGATGATACCCCTATTGTTAAAGGAGACAAATTTAGTCTAAATCAATTGCCAAAGAATAATCTAAAAATTAAAGAAATGCAAAAGATTCCTTGTGCTTTGGTTATAGGATGTCTAATGTATATTTAGGTATGTACGTGTCTAGATATTTCATATATTTTTACAATGTTTGATAGATATTTAAGCAATCTAGGAATTGATCAATGAAAAGCAGCCAAAAGGGTTATACGGTATCTTAAGAGAATAAAAGATAACATGCTCACATATAGGATATAAGATCGGTTAAATATCATTGGATATTCTGACTCTAATTTTGTGTGTTGTTAAGATAATCATAGATCCACTTCAAGTTATATCTATTTGTTTGCTGGAGTAGCTATTTCTTAGAACAGTGCGAAGCAGACACTTATAGCTTCTTCAACCATAGAAGCTGAGTTTATAGCATGTTAAGAGGCATATAATCATGAGATATGGCTATAAAACTTTGTCACTGGGTTGTAAATTATAGATGGTGTTGAAAGACCATTTAAGTTATTTTGTGACAATAAGTCGACAATGTTGTATTCTAATAAAAACAAGAGCTCGTCAAATTAAAACATATCCACGTTAAGTTCTTGGTTGTCAAAGAAAGAATTCAGAGTGGTTAAATGTGTATATAATATATTGGGGCAAACTCCATGATTGCGGATCCATTAACTAAAGATTTACCACCCAAGGTCTTTTATGAGCACACTGCCCATATAGGTGTTATGTCATTTGATGATGTATTAGTTTAGTGGAAGTTTGTATTTACAGAAACTTATGGTTATAGACATGTCGTATGTTTTTTTGTGATTTAATACAACAATATAAAGGATTTTGTGAGTTTACTCTCTAATTTCGTTTAATTTGATCTTACTAAGGAGTAAGGTAGGACCAGTTGAAAATAAACATATTAAGATCACTTGATATGAAATTTTCATGCTGCGCATCCATATTTAATCCATTTCGTTAATCATATTGATACATGTGATCATTGATGACTTTAGTCATGATAATTGTGATGGACATTTCTTTAATCCAATATTAATATGATTGATGGACCATATTTTTTAAAGATAATTTTATAATAATAGTAATCATAAAGTTTATTATGATATATAATTATAAGGTATTATCTATATGTAATCTAAGTCAGAGATTATTGAAATTTTAGTAAACTTACATACAGGTATGTGTGTGTGTGTGTGTATATATATACAAATATATACATACATACATACATATACTTAATTAGATGATTTAGGCCCATTAACTTGAAACTTTAATAGATCACTTTAATCTTAACCAAACCTTATAATAGCCTATGACATAATTATACATACATACATATATATATATATATATATACATATGTAAGTATGACATAATTACACACACACACACACACACACACACGCACGCACACACACACACACACACACATGCACACATACATACATACAGACAGACAAACAAACAGACAAACACTACAACAAAAATGATATACAGTAATACTAGACAGTAACACTTTTGACAATATGTTATAAAATACCTATCTATGGTAACATTATATCTTAAAATGTTATGATT
>JAOSBL010001351.1:0-10432 GCA_027568915.1 Erythroxylum roraimae | reverse complement strand
ATCTCTCTCAACTGTAATATAATCAGATCTGCCTTCAAATCTGCTTGCTCAATCTTAATTAAGCACCCCTTGCAGACCTCTCCTATAATAGTAGTACTACTTAGAGGTGTACTCACCTCTAGTCCATACTGTAGCAACTCCCTATCACAATGTAGCCTACATGCCAAATGCGGTGTGATAAAGGAGTGTGTGGATCCTGGATCTAGCAGTGCAAATGCTTCAAAATCATAAATGAGAAGTGCACCTGCCACTACATCTGGTGAGTCCTGAGCCTCCTGCCTGGTCATAGCATAGACCGTGGCCTAGGACTATGGTCGGCTGCCCCGCCCCTCAGTCCTCTTAGAAGAACTCCCCGAATTCACTCTGCCTCTACCTTGGGCTCTCTGTCGAGATCCACCACCTCTACTCTGCTGGACCGTAGTTTCACTCCCAGATCGCCCACTCACAGTAGGCTGAGCTCCCAAGGTAGCAGGACAATCTCTAATCTGATGGTCCATGGAGCCGCATTTGAAGCAAGCTCTAGTCAGCCTCTAACACTCACCACCATGCCTCCTTTCACAATGCTCACAAACTGGAAACTGATTCTGTGTTGTACCTCTTCCGCTGCCAGTCTATGAAAATCTAACCCTCTGCCCAAATCCTAACTGTCTGGATCCACCTGATGATCTGAAGGCTCTATTCTGGCGCATACTGAATCTTCTGCCCGAACTGGCCTCTTCCCTTTGGACCCTTGGCCAGTCTCTGCTTGTCTCTCACTCAATAACTACTCGATCCTGATAGAAGCAGCTCTCAGCTCAGTGAAACTGCTTAGGTTTGAGATGGCCAATCTTGTTCTGATCTCCATATTGAGGCCATCCTTAAACCTCCTACGTTTGTCTTCCTCAATAGGAATCAGAGCAGTAGCATAACCCATCAGCTCATTGAACCGGATCTCATAATCCGCCACTAACGTCCTACCCTGCTTCAATTCTAGGAACTCTTTCCTCTTCCTATCCAAGTAGATCTTAGGCATGTAGTTATCTCTGAAGACCCTCAAAAAGTCTTCCCACTTCAATTGGCAAGGCCTGGTGGTACTGCCTAGAGCAGTCTTCCACCACTGATATACTGAGCCCTGCAGTAAAGACACTGCATAATCGAACCTCTCATTAGGCTCGCAGCCTATCTAATCAATACTCTTTCTGTCCTCTCTAACCATCCCTCAGCCTCAGTAGGGTTTGTGTTGCCCTAGAAGTCCACAGCTCCATGCTTCCGCAGCCTATCATACCTCCTCTCCCTTCTCTCGGGAACTCTAGGAGGCATCTCCTCTAATCGAGGCACCGAGGACTCCCTATGGGCTCCTACCGATCCTTGGTCGGCTAGTTAATCAATCTCATCACCTATAGCAGATGACCTATAACAAACAATAAATTCAATCATTATCTGCATTTCTCACGATATTTCATGCTAAAAATTCCTATATTCCCTAACAGATACCAACCATGCTCTGATACTACCTAATTGTAGCACCCCTTTATCGCAGGGTACGAACCGGGATACCCGAAGGTCATTCCGGTACATATCCTACGATAAGAGTGAGCTACAATCGATCACTACATTCACTTCACATGGCATGGTATCATAATTCACTTATAAAGCATCATAAGAAAATCACAATATTTTAAAAACCACTTTTTTTTCCTCATTTCATTGCATAAACCGAAAGTCTACATTGTATCCTTTAACACTCCTTACATGTATACCATCAAAAACCTAATACAATATCACTACATGAAAGAGGAAAATATTCAAAGTCTACCTAATCTGTCCAAAAATCCCAGCTAACCAACCTTTGAGCCATAACAAAATCCAAAGGGGCCTTTTAGTCCTGTCTAAAGCACTAGATCTCCTGTTTCTTACCTGAAAAGCCATATTGCAATTTTTGATGAGTTTTGAGAACTCAATAAGTGAACCTTCATTGATGATTTCACCGGATCACATACACACATCATATATCGCCCAATTAGTCATTCTAAACATACATTTATTATTCAGATACTCACATAATAGGGCATATCATATAGTCATTCAATACAACTTTGCAAAACATTCATGAATTTCAATCTTATATGAATGCTATATGCATGAGAATCATATTTGTTCTTATTGTTGGGACTAAGTGCCTATCACAAACTTATACAAATACTGGCCCATAGGGCTCAATCAAAACAGAATCATGGAGCATAGCTCTACATGCAGAATTAGAAATCGCGGAGCAAGGCTCTACGTGGAAGCGCTTCATACTGGCAACTCAAGTCACAAAGCCTTTATCTGAACATGCATTTTATGAAATGCATCAAATACATATATGTCATATATCACAATCACATATGATGCTCAAACAAAGCTCATAATCATCGGACCTAAGTCCGGCATTCAATTTTCGTTGAGAATCAAATGTCATTCAAAAATTCGTATCAAATAAAAGCACTTCCAATACATGCCCAACTATTAAAATCCTCAGACTTTAAGTCCGGAATTCAGAAACAATTCACAAATAATTCAATAATATGGAAGTTTAACAAATCAAATCAATTCAAAACAAATCAATCCTAGGACATCATCTAGGTTGACTTACAGTATGCTCCAATATGCTATTGCCTGGATGGACCGGCAATGTCTAGAGGTTGACATTCCAGTTGCTCCTCTATATCAAAGAACATACATAAATATCACAATTTATACAATCATAAGTGTTTAATAATGCATATGAATGAAATGAAATATGTACAATGCATGTTCATGATCATCCCGGGTATCTTACCATTAATTCCCATCACAAAATCATTCTCATATCCAAAACTCATCTAAGTATAATTTATACTTAGGTTTATGTCTTACTAAAATCATTAAAATCTTTACTCTTTTCTCATTAAATCACTTCAGATCTTTCCAAAATACCCTATTCGGGTCTACTGTTCACGTTCAATCAGAAGGAGAAAAAGAGGTAATTTGGTCATACACTCTTCTAGAAAAGTGTTCCTCTATGTCTTATGATTCCATTGACACCAAAATCACTCAATTTGGTTCAGTAATTTGGAAGATATGCCTCAACCATTATCGGGTTATTCATGTCCAAAAATAGTGTGCTATGCACAGCTTCCATCCAAAATTCAACATTTTAGAGACAAAATCAGCATTCTGCTTCTTGAGACAAAGTTTACGCCTATAACTCTAGTTTACTTCAAATTAAAAAACATCTCATTTGGAAAACTACAGATCAAGATATCATCAAAATACAGGAACATGTTTAGTAAAACATCCAGTTTATGCTCTTCCAACCGATACCCTTACTTTGATTTGATTAATCTTTTTAGAGTAAAAACCAAAAGCTATAATTTCTATGGAGAGATAGAGAAATTTGTTGGCAATCCAATGCTTCAAAAATCATGTCATTTAGAGGTCGGATTACAAAGTTATAGCTAAAAGAATCAAACAAGATTCTGTCCACATAAGACGAAGCAGATAGCAGACGAAGCAAAAAGTAGACGAAGCAAAGGGCAGACAATATGCGAGAAGCAGATGAATCAAGAAGTAGACGAATGCGAAAAGTAGATGAATGCGAGAAGCAAAAGAATGCAAGAAGTAGACGAACGCGAGAAGTAGACGAAAGCGAGAAGCAGATGAACGAGAAGCAGACAAATGCGAGAAGCACACGAATGCGAGAAGCAGACGAATGCGACTCCTAAGATGATATGAAATCATCATAGACGATATGACAACATCACAAATGATACGTCTCTACAGACGATACGTCTTTATAGATGATACAGATGGTCAACTTAAGACGAAGTAGAAGTCAACCTAAGACGATATGTCTTCACAGACGGTACTTTCTATACTCCTCAGCTTAAAAACCTTTTTCTTGAACAACTCTAAGTTTTCATCAAACTCATGTATAAACACCTATATATTCATACATGCACAGTGAAGAAACAGAGCATATCACCTTTCCATATCTAGTTCTCTACACTAATCCTATACACCATTTCAATGCTACTTCCACTCCAAGAACCATTTTCACAACATCTGATCACTAACAATCCATCAAAAACCAAATAACACCATACCCATAATTTTCATCCCCTTAACACAGTGTTCAAGAATATAAATATATGAAAATGCCATGATCATGCACTGACAATAAATTCATCAACTTTATTTCAAAAATCCACAACTCTAACAATTTTATTCACTACTTACTTGTTGAAGACCCCAAAAGCTTCAACTATCTTCAAACCCTAACTCCATGCAAAATCATGCAGTCCTCTGTATAAACTAAACAACTTCTGGTTTTCCTTAGGTAGAAAAGACAAATAGCAGTGTGATAGAGGAAGGAAAAGCAAAGTAATTTCTCAGAAGGTGTTTGAAGAAAAATTTTGTGTTTTGGGAGGAAATTTGAAGAAGGTGATTATGAAGAAGTTATCTAGACAAAACTTAACCTTTTAACTCTTAGAGAACAGTAACCTACTTCTAGCAAAAGTACAACAAGCAACTTGACACTTGCCACTTTCCTATGGTCTAAGCTCTAACCAAGATTCTTTTAAACTAAACTCCATTAATTCTATCTTTACAATCCAACTATCTCCAAATCTTCTTTTGATTTCTTTTTCCCTATTTTCTATAATTTTTCTCTAAAATTTATTCCTAAATTCTCTGAAATTCACAATTCTCACAATCCTACTAACCAATAATATTTCCAATATAGATAAATTCAAAAATCACTAAATTTCCAAAAATCCCAATTCAATTCAATTATACCCAGAATCATTTATGAATGCATGTATAATTGTTTTCATGTGCAAAATTTTCACTATTCACGCATATATGTATGACATATTATGCATGAGAATGGAAAAATGCATTTCTAAGCTCTCATTAATCACTCATATTTACTATTCTAACCTCCCACAGGTGATGGGATGTTACAACTCTCCCCTCCTTAAAAGAAATTTCGTCCTCTAAATTCTTGTTTGTTCGAACAAGTGGGGATATTGTCTCCTCATATGCTCCTCTGTCTCCTATGTTGCTTCTTCAGTTGAGTGGTTCCTCCAAAGGCCTTTCACCAATGGAATGACCCTGTTCCTCAACTGCTTGATCTGCAATCCCACAATCTTGATCGGCTCCTCAACATAGCTTAAGTTACTAGTAACCTCAATCTCCTAAGTTGGTATCACATGTGTTGGATCCGACCGATATCTTCAGAGCATACTCACATGAAACACATTATGCAACTGAGACATCTCATTCGGTAAAGCCGACTTATAGGCCAAAGGTCTAATCCTCTCAATGATCTCATAAGGACCAATGTACCTAGGGCTCAACTTGCCCTTTTTACCAAATCTCAAAACTCCTCTCCAAGGTGACACTCTTAGGAAAACTCTGTCTCCCACACTGTACTCCATATCACGTCGATGTTGATCCATATAACTCTTCTATCTATCTTGAGCCGCTTTAATTCGGCTTTGGATCAACTTTACCTTATCCATTATGTCCTGTATCAACTCTGGGCCTTCAACCATTCTCAAGCCCTCTTCATCCCAATACAATGGTGACTGACATTTTCTACCATACAGCGCCTCATATGGTGCCATTCCGATACTACTGTGATAATGATTATTATAGGCAAACTCTATTAATGCCATATATTGATCCCAAGCTCCCCTAAACTCCAATACACAAGCTCTAAGCAAATCCTCAACAGTCTTGATTGTCCTCTCACTCTGTCCATCTGTTTGAGGATGAAATGTTGTACTGAAGTTTAACTTAGTACCCATAGCAGACTACAAGCTCCTTCAAAACCTTGAAGTAAATCTGGGATCCCTATCTGATACTATAGACACTGGAACCCCATGCAGTCTCACTACCTCATCTACGTATCTCCGAGCTAACTGATCAAGTGAGTTATTCTCTCTCACTTGTAAGAAGTGGGTCGATTAAGTCAACTGGTTTACTATGACCCATATAGCATCATGTTGTCTCGGAGTCTTAGGCAATCTCATAATGAAGTCCATAGTGATCTGCTCCCATTTCTATTTCGGAATGGGCAACGAATGTAGCTTCCCTATTGGAGCCTAATGCTCAGCTTTAACTTGCTGGCAAGTCACACACCTAGATACATACTCCACCACTTGCTTCTTCATTCCAGGCCACCAAAAATGCTGCTTCAGTGTGTTATACATCTTGGTAGTACTAGGATGCATAGCATAGGCGGCCATATGAGCTTCCTCAAGTATCTCCTCCCTCATATCATCCACATTAGGCACACACAGCCTCTTTCTCAACCATAATGTCTCATCTCTCAACTCAAACTCGGAATTCGGATTCATCTTTACTTTCTCCATAAGCTTCACCATATCAGGATCTTTTCCCTGGACTTTTCTAATTCTGTCATGTAGCATCGGTCTAAACTTTAAAGTAGTAATCAGTGCCTCGTCTTGCTCCAGATTCAGCTCCACATTCAGAGCTCTCAAATGAATCAGATTAGGTAACCTTGATAACTGAATCTGAGCTGCACTGACATTAGACTTCCTGCTCAAAGCATCTGCCACCACATTAGCTTTCCCTGGGTGGTACTTAATAGTGCAATCATAATCTTTGAATAGCTCAATCCATCTCCTCTGCCTCAAGTTCAACTCCCTCTGACTTAGCAGACATCTCAAACTCAAACTCTTATGATCTATGTATATCTGGAAAGTCTCTCTATACAAATAATGTCTCCAAATCTTTAGAGCAAAAACAACAACAGCTAGCTCCAAATCATGTACCGGATAATTGATCTCATGAAACCTTAATTGTCTCGATGCATAGGCGATCACCTTGCCATGCTGCATCAGTACACATCCCAATCTTTGATGCGAAGCATCACTATATACCATATATCCTCCAGTCCCCGATGGATTAGTCAACACTAGTGTAGTATTCAACTGATGTTTCAGCTCCTCAAAGCTCTTCTGACACTCCTCATTCCATCTAAACACTACATTCTTCTTTAGAAGTTTTGTCAGAGGGGATGAGATCAGAGAAAACCTCTCGACAAACCTTCGATAATACCCGACCGATCCTAGGAAGCTTCATATCTCTGACACATTCCTCGAAGCTTCCCAATTCATCACTGCCTCTATCTTCTTTAGATCTACCTGTATGTCATCTCCAGTTACTATATGTCCTAGAAATACTGATCCAACCAAAATTCACACTTGCTGAATTTGGCATATAGCTGCTTCTCCCTCATAATCTGTAAGATGACTCTCAGATGCTCAGCATGCTCCTTTATGCTCTTCAAATACACCAAGATATCATTAATAAATACAATCACAAATCGATCCAGGTAGGGCTCAAACACCTTATTCATCAAGGCCATAAAAGCTACCGAGGCATTAGTTAACCCAAACGGCATCACTAGAAACTCAAAATGCCCATACCTGCTCCTGAATGCACTCTTAGGTACATCAGCCTCAATTATCTTCAACTGAGAGTATCCTAACCTCAAGTCCAATTTTGTAAATGCCTGAGCTCCCTGCAACTGATCAAGCAAATCATCAATTCTAGGCAACGGGTACTTGTTCTTCACTGTTACCCGATTCAGCTGCCTATAATCGATGCATAACCTCAAGTTCTCATCCTTTTTCTTCACAAACAGCACTGGAGCTCCCCAAGGTGAAAAACTGGGTCTAATAAAACCCTTTTCAGCAACTCCTGAAGCTGATCCTTTAACTCCTTCAGTTCTACAGGTGCTATCCTATATGGAGAAATGGATATAAGAGCAACACTTGGAACTAGATCAATTGTAAACTCTGTTTTCGATCTGGTCGTAGGCGAGGTAGCTCATTGAAAAACACATCCAGGAATTTTCTAACCACTAGAATGTCCTGTACACTCTGCTCAGCCCTAGTATCAATGACATGGGCCAAATAAGCCTCACATCCTCCCTGCATCAATCTCAGTGCACTCATAAATGATATCATCCTAGCTGGCACTGCCTGACTAACTCTTCTGAAAACTGCCCTCAGCTAACCAGGAGATTCCAATGCTACCTCCTTAGTGTAGCAGTTCATGATGGCCCTATGAGCATTGAGCCAATCCATGCCTAGGATAACCTCTATCTCTCTCAACTGTAATATAATTAGGTGTGCCTCCAACTCTGTTTGATCGATCCTAATCAAGCTCCCTTTGTAAACTTCTCCTATGACAGTAGTACTACCTAGAGACGTACTCACTTCTAGCCCATACTGTAGTGGCTCTCTAACACAATGCAGTCTACATGCCAAATGCGGTGTGATAAAGGAGTGTGTAGATCCTGGATCTAACAGTGCAAATGTCTCAAAGTCATAAACAAGACGCGCACCTGCAACCACATCTAGTGATTCTTGGGCCTCCTACCTGGTTATAGCATAGACCCGGGCCTGGGACTGTAGTCGACTGCCCAGCTCCTCAATCCTCATGTAAGAACTCCCAGAACTCACTTTGCCTCTACCTCGGCCTCTCTGTCCAGATCCACCACCTCTGCTCTGCTGGACAGTAACTTCACTCACAGACCTCCCGCTCACACCAGATTGGGCACCAGCAAGAACGGGGCAATCTCTAATTTGGTGCTTCAAAGAGCCACATCGAAAACAAGCTCCTAACACAGTTCAGCACTCTCCACTGTGCCTCTTCCCACAGGGGCCACTGACTCTGAACTGTACCTCTTCTTCTGCCAGCCTGTACAAAACCACCCCTCTATCTAAACCCTGACTGTCTGGATCCAGCTGATTGTTTGAAGGATCTATTTTGGTACTTACTGAACCTTCTACCAAAACCACGTCTGGAGGATGGTGCTTAATTTGATCATCTATATTAAACAACTTACATATATATCATAATATGCACAATTATAATTGTTCAATAATGTACATGTATAAAATGAATTATGTACAATGCATGTTTATGACAATCCTAGGTTTCATTCCATCAATTTCATCACACATTTTATCTCTCGGGTCTACTGTTCACGTTAATTCAGGGAGTGCAATTGATATAATTTGGGCATACCCTCCTATAGAAGAGTGTTCCTTTATATCTTATGTTGCTATTGACACCAAAATCACTCAATTTGGTTTAGTAATTTGGAAGATATACCTCAAAAATTATCAGGTTGTTTACATTGAACAACAGTGTACTATATACAACTTCCATCCAGAAATTCAATATCTTAGAGGAAGAATCAGCATTCGACTTCTTGAGACAATTTGTAGGCCTATATCTCTAGTTTACTCCAAATTAAAAATCATTCTCATAAGGAACCCTACAAATGAAGATGTCATCAAAATACAGGAACATGTTCAGTAAAATATCCAATTCGTGCTCTTCCAACCGATACCCTTACTTTGATTAGATTAATCTTTTCCGAGTCAAAACCAAAAGCTATAATTTCTATGGAGAGATAGAGAAATGTGTTATGAATCCAATGTTTCAAAATCAGGTCATTTGGTGGTCGGACGACAAAGTTATGGCTGAAAAAATTAAATAAGGTTCTGTCCATATAAGACGAAGCAGATAGCAGACGAAGCAAAGTCAACTTAAGACGATGCAACTCTTAAGACGATATGATGCCATCACAGATGGTACGTCTCTACAGATGATACATCTTCACAGACAATGCAACTCTTAAGACGATATGATGCCATCACAGATGGTACGTCTCTACAGAGGATACATCTTCACAGACGATACGTCTCTACAGACGATATGACATCATCACAGACGATACGTCTCTACAGACGATATGACGTCATCATAGACGATGTGACGTCATCACAGATGATACAAATGGTCAACTTAAGACGAGGTAGAAGTCAACTTAAGACGATACAGATGGTCAACTTAAGACGAAGTAGAAGTCAACCTAAGATGATACAGATGGTCAACTTAAGACGAAGCAAAAGTCAACCTAAGACGATACAGATGGTCAACTTAAGACGAAGCAGAAGTCAACCTAAGACGATACAGATGGTCAACTTAAGACGAAGCAGAAGTCACCTAAGATGATACAGATGGTCAACTTAAAACAAAGCAGAAGTTAGCCTAAGAAGATACAGATGGTCAACTTAAGACAATACTATCTATACTCCTTAACTCAAAAACCTTTTTCTTGAACATCTCTAAGTTTTTATCAACTCACGTATAAACACCTATATATTCATACATATATGCATAGTGAAGAAACAAAGCATGTTTCACCTTTCCAAACTTTAATCTTCTATACTAACCTTATACACCATTTCAATGCTACTTCAACTCCAAGAACCATTTCCACAACATTTGATCACTAACAATCTATCAAAAACCAAATAACACCATATCCATAATTTTCATCCCCTTAACACAGTGTTCAAGAATATAAATATACGTAAAT
>JAOSBL010001268.1:0-10436 GCA_027568915.1 Erythroxylum roraimae | reverse complement strand
CTTTTGGTATTTAGAAATCATATTAAGCATAAGCATTCAATTGTATTTTGTATTTTGTATCTTGTAATAAGCCAAAGGGGTGGTTTTGTGAAGTGTAAAGATATTATGAAAACAAACATTTTGTTCTGTAATGGGCCCAAGTGATTACTGAAACTCTTAGGTGTTCAATAATGTTTACATCTTTTGTGAATGAATTGGTTTTAAATAAATCGAGTCATTTAATTATCAATTTTCCGCATATGCGTTTATTGTAAAACAAAGAAAAAACATTTGCAATGAGTTTCGACCGTCTTATGACTCCGAATGTTAGGCTCCAAAAGCGGGGTCCATCAAAATCCATCTCAAGCACAATAAAGTCAATTGGAATTATAAGCTTACCAACTTTTACTAGTAAGTCCTCAACTATACTAATAGGGTATCAAATTGATCTATCAGCAAGTTGTAATGAAATTGTAATTGGATTGAGTTCACCAATTCCAAGCCTATTATAAAGAGACAAAGGAATAAGATTAATACTTACACCTAAGTCATATAAGCATTAAAAAACATTAAAAGCAGCAAAGTGACAAGGAATAATGAAACGCCCTAATGGATCTTCTTGAAAAGGTCAAGGAATTTCTAAAATTTGGAATCATCATGCTTCTTCTTTACCCTTTGAGGGTATGGTATGGGTGGCACAAAAGAAAATTCTAAAATTGGTGAAGACTCTTTCTTTGGTTCGGTTTCTTTAGGCTCTTCTTCATCCAAATTCATAATTTCAACGTCCTTGGTTTCATTTATCTTAGCTTCCTTCTCTTTAGGAACCACACCTTCTACCACCTTACCACTCCTCAGAAGAATTTCCATACAATTCTATTTTGGATTTACTTGGGTATTACTAGGTAGCTTTCCCTTACCTCTTTCACTTACCTCTTTTGCCACTTGACTTATTTGCACCTCTAAATTTCTGATGGTAGCTTGGTTGGACTGGATGTTCTGCTTCATTCTGTTCATGGCTTGAGAGCTAGCTTGAGCACTTTGATCCATCTTGCTCATAAGTTAAGCAAACATATATTCAAGCCTATCCAGTTTTTTCCCCCAAGGGGAAGGGAATTGTTGTTGTGCAGAAGATGAAGGAGGTGAATACTGCTGCTTCAGTGGTGCTTGGAACCCATGTGGTCCCATTGGTTTTACAACCCTTTGATTTTTCCTTGCAAAAATTGGATGAAACTTCCAACCTTCATTGTAGGTGTTTCAGAAAGGATCAAATCTCTAACCTTGTCTACCATTGTTTATATAGTTCACCTCTTTCTCTGGTATTGTTGCTTCAATGTTCGTACAACCAGTTGTTGTATGCCCAATTCTACCACAAAGAGTGTAAGGATCCCTACGAGACTTGTTGTCATTCATCAACATATTCAACTTCTTATTTATCTCAGCAACTTTGTAGGACATATCAGGTTTAGAACCCACTTCATTAAGAGCAACAACTTTGCTCCTAGTCACCTTACAATGTGAATTCTTTGCAACTTTTTTAAAAATGTTCCATAACTTTTGGGAACTCAAGTTAATAATATTCCCACCAGCATTTAAATCCACCAAAGTTTGATTGTGATCAGTGAGACCATAGTAGAAAAATTGAGTCAAAGAGTATGTATCAAATCCATACCGAGGACTAGTTAAGGAGATCATTAAATTGCTCCCATGCTTCATGAAATTTTTCTCCTTCTTTCTGCAAGAACCAATATGTCATCTTCCTTATTTCAAGAGTTTTATGGGCTAGGTACCACTTCATCATGAAAGTCTCCATTACTTTGTCCCAAGTATCAAGGGAATCTACCTCCAAGCTCAACAACCAGTTTCTTGCTAATCCCTTCATGCAATAGGGAAAACACCTTAGCCTTAACTCATCTTCAGACAATCCATACAATAGAAGAGTCTGAACTGTAGCATAGAAATCTATCATAAAGGTTAGAGCATCTTCACTCAGCATTCCATTAAATTGTGGCACCATAGATAGATGAATATGCTTTAGCTTATAATTCCTTGCTGCCTCAATCAACTGAATGCAAGAAGGGTTGCCAGCAGTAAACGGCATTTGATAATCTCTAATTCTCCTTACTGTAGGATTAACAACCACCAGTTCAGCCTAATTTCCTTCATTAAATTGATCGTTCCCCATATCTTGTTCCCAATGCAGAATTGGATTTTGATTATTATTTGTCATCTCTCTTCTTCTTTGGATGCTGATCCTTCTACAAGTGCATTTAATTTCAGGATTTAACTCAATTAGCTGATCGTTGTTCAAATTTCTTGAATGCCTTAAGTTCATGCAGCTTCTGAAATAAAACAAAGAGAAAGGGTTTTAAAGTAATTAATGGAAGAAAACGGTAATTAAAAATTACTAGAATTAATAGTAGCAAATATAAATTAGTCCCCAGTAACGGCACCAAAAACTTGATCGACAAAATCTGCAAGTGCACAGAGTCATTCCTAGTACCTATAAATCAAGTATTCCAAGGTCATCTCCCACATGGACTAAGATACTCACTATTGAATTAATCCTAATTACTTGAACTAAAATAACAAGAAACTTAAAAGATGATTGGATTAGATCAAACAATAAATTGTAAAGACTGTAAATAAAGAAATAAGGGAAATTTGATGATGAAGACCTTGGGCTTTGGGGTTCACCAATTTAAGAGATTGATCAATAAATTATGGAATTCATTGAATGACAGGTTATAATAACAATTGCACAAATTTACTTACATTCTCTCTCAAGACATGTAAGAATACCTAACTAGTTAATTACCATCTCTCAATGTGAAACCTAACTAATCAAATTCATTAAGAACAAGCAACCATAAGTTATCACACTAGTTTAGGATATCTCTATCTCTAAATCTAATGTGTTTATCTTCCTATTGCACAAATCACACTTCACCTTTCAGTTCATCATATGATTCCTAAGATTGCATCTATGGTGATCAAGCATAGAAACAACAGTGAAGTTCAAGAAAGATAAACATAACCCAAGAACTTTCATTCAACACCATTGAATCCATAAAATATAAATCAATCCCCAAAGTAGGCTACATCCCCCACCCTAAATGGGGTTTAGTTCCAGAACATGATAAAAGAATCCATACAAATAAAGACAATCAACATCCAAGAAACGGTAGAGAGAGAAGATAGAGAGAACACAAAACAAGATTGCTTCCAATGCTTGATTCAATCCTCTTTGGTCTTCTTCTTTGCCTCTTTTTGGGTGCCTCCTTGAGTACAGCCTCATTTTTAGTGCAGTACCCCAACTTTTGGTCTTAAAAATGAGTATTTATAGTGTCTTGGGCTCAAAGAAACCTAGTTTTTGCTAAATAGGGGAATATGGGTCGTAACAGCACTGTCAAAGTTCGTTAGGCAAACTTTATGTCCGTTGGGTGGACCTTCTCGGGTTTTGCAGCTTTGCAGCTTCGCTCATGCCTATGTGAAGGGACATAAAGTCTGCTAGGCAGACATACACTGGGCATCTATAGAAATGAGCAATTTTCACCCCTTTAGACGGCAAAATCTCTCCTCGGAGTCTTCACGAAAGTTGGAAAAATCGGAGTCCTCTTCGAAAGTATACTTGAATGACCTTAACTCGACATCCATAGTAAAAGTTATGACTCTTTCCCCAAAATCTATCAATTTGCACCTCTTAAGCAATAAAGTTGAAATGTGTGAGAATTAACCAAATAAAGCTCAAAATTCACATAGAGATAAGTCAAACTAGTTCCAAATCATCCCAAAATCATATATAAATAATTTGACTTATCAATAAACAAACTTCAAGATGGCTTATCTAAAAGAAGTTGGATAAAGCTTTAGTAAATGTGGAATGGATAACCATTTTCTATGAAAGTAAAGACATTTTCATGGATCCCATAATTTATGATTATACCCCTATCAGAATTGATAACTTGTTCAAAAAGTTTAGTGCTAAACATCCTTTTAGGTTTAATAATTTTCTTATTAATGTGGGAGGATTTCAAGATGCTACAGATAAAGGGATTGGAAGTAGTTGCTTCTGGTACAAATTAGTATATATGTATGTAAAAGCTCAAAACTATAAAACAGGAATTAAAGTTGTCGAATGCTAGTAAAAGTCAAACCACAAAAAAGGAGGTTGATGAGGCTAGGAATAGACTCTCGACTATCCAAAACTCACTTGCAATCAATCCTAGTGACTAGAATCTGGCAAATGAGGAGAGAAAAGCTCTTAAGCACTACCTGCAGGTAATATACAATCGCAGGTCCTTGATACAATATAGAGCTGGAATCAACTGGATAAAGGATAGGGATAAAGCTTAAAAAAATTTCATTAATGTTGTCTTTGCAAGAAGGAACATTAATAGAATTTGCTCTTTAAAAGCTAAATTTGATGAAATGATTTATAGACAAGAAGAGAAAAGAAAGGAAGTTATAAATTTTTTTCAAAATTTATTTAGGAGTCGAAGGGAGCTTAAGAACATTTATGGAGGATCTAAAACTATTTATCTCTTCCAAAATCCCTAAGGGAGAATCTAATAATCTAATCAAACAATCACTGATGATGAAATAGAGGTTGTGGTTTTCAAAATGAATGGATATAAGGCTCATGGACCAGATGGACATAATGGGAAATTTTACCAAAAAACTTGGGATAAGATAGGAAAAATTGTCAAGGAAGTTGTGCATGAATTCTTCAAGAAAGGAGTATTGCTGAAAGAGATTAATAAAACCTTCTTGTTCCTAATCCCTAAAGTCCCTAATCCTATTTCCTTAAGTGAATGTAGACTTATTTCTTGCACTAATTTCATTTACAAGATCATTGCTAAGGTGTTAGAAAATAGGCTAAAAATATTCTTGAAATTTATAATTAGTGAGAACCAAGGAGCTTTCTTAAGCAATAGACATATTAGAGACAATATCCTAATTATGTAGGAGTATATGAAAGGCTACACAAGGAGAAATTCTACATATAACTATGCCATCAAGGTGGATCTCAATAAACAATTCAATAGTGTCAACTGGAATTTCATTTTACAGGCATTTGAAGTCTTGAAGTTTCCCCAAATGTTTATAAACTGGATCAGAGTCTTCATCACCCCTACTTCCTTTGGCATTTTGATTAATAGGAATCCTACTAAAATTTTCAAGGGATCTAAAGGACTTTTTCAAGGGGATACCCTCTACCCCTACTTATTCATAATCTGCATGGAGATTCTCACACTCTTGTTGAAACATAATGTCTATACAGCCCCAAATTTCAAGTATCATTGCAAATGTAAATTGGTAACTTTAACAAACTTATTTTCTACATATAGTCTTATATTACTAAACAAATATGATGTAAACTCAATATATATACTAATGAGTACCTTACAAAGATTTAAGGAGCTCTCTGGTCTAAATATTAATCTCCAAAAGAGCTTCTTCATCTTGTCAGAAAGTGTTTTACAACTCTCAGATGAAATGTCTCTAATAATTGGTATGGCTAAACAAAACCCTCCTCTACTATATTTAGGACTTCCAATCTCATCAAGAAGGCTTAGATATAGAGAATATTTTCCTCTAATAGAAAAAAAATTAAAAAAGACTAGATTCATAGATCAATAAGATTCTTTCATATGGTGGGAAACTCTAACTTGTTTAAGTTTGTCATCTTTTCTATGTAAACATACTAGTGCTCTCATATTTTCTTATCAAAGGTCTTTAATGGGTGTCAAACCTGCCAAAAATAATTAACCTACTCATAATATTAACATAGCACAATGTAGTATGGTTATCTTCTCGAGGAATGGTGGTTTATCTCTTTTAAGCAAATAAGTAAAAAAAAGGATTTGGAAATTATGTTAAAATGCAATATTAAAAATAACAAAAAATGGAATGATTTGAAATTCAATAAAACAAACTTTTAGTTAAAGGAATTTATTTCCACCATGATTCATGCAATTGATCATTAATGCAAAAGTAATTTAACATATTCATGAAGAAATTGGTTCTAGTTATTAAGAACATATCTATAATAACCAATCTTTCCTTACCTTGTACGGTAATCACGAATAGATTGAATAATTACTCCCTAATCGAAAGACAACCCCAGAAGTAGATAGTAGGATTTAGTGTTTCGATAACCTTAAGATCTAAAAAGACCCAATTCTAACCAACAAACTCAACGGATGGTTTATTGCAATAAACTTAATTAATTCTATGACATAGATTAAACTTTTTTATGAGGAAATAAAATTGTCAATTGCCATTTATTAAAACCAACAAACAATTACGGATTTGAGTTTTAATTAGTAGTAGATTATTTCAAGATTATTAAATATATGCCTATACTCAATAAAACCTAAAACCATCATAAAACCAGTGAATTTAAGAAATAATTAAATACCTATGCAAGATTGAATTCAGTAAAACTTATTCGATCTCACAATAGATTGAGAATTAAGGCTTCAATATAATCCTCTAACTAGAATTAATAAATTAGTTACAAGCCACAGAGAAGAAAGAACGCATGAAAATTACTGAAAAGTAAATTATCCTTACTAAAGAAGTTGAGAGGAAGAACGACTAGAGAGCTCCCAGGTGAAAAACCTCCCCAAAACACCATACATATGTACTATGGTAAAAAAAAATCATTTTTTTCTTCATCTCCCTTTTCCTAATTTTTAGTTATTTTTACTTCTCATCCAAATAACAGGAAAAATATCCTAATAGACTCCTAATTGGAATAAAACTTCCTAATAACAAGGATTTTCCAATGTTGAATGGTAAATATTGTCTCCAAAAAGATAACTAAGGAAATAATTCTTCTACAAAGTAGGAATCTAGTGAATTTCAATATTTGTGTAGCAAAGGGGATTTTCAGTTTCATTATCCACGTGCCCACGTGCTCTTAATCACTCATGGTTGCCTTGTCATTATGGCTTCCTAAATTCCTTGTACAATTCTTCTCCAATTTAGCCAATTTTAGGTTCTTAACAACTCCAAATCTTCTAACCTCCAAAAATAATGTAACACCAAAATCATAATAATATCCATCCAATATGCTCCAAAAATATCCCAAAATGATATTTCAATTAATAACCTATCAATCTTACTAAACTTCACTCTACAGGTTCTCTAGCAAAGTTAAAGTGAAGGAGATGATAGAGAATGGAAACTGGTCCCTAACTCTAGAGTTGATAAGGAACTTGTCGATTCCCTAATGTATAAACACTGATGATGAAGACATTTATCTTTGGCATGAATTACCTATGATAGAATTAACAAACAAGAAATCTAAAGAATTGATGTTTGGTATTGGTACAAAAGTATAGTGGAGCAGGCTGTTTTGGATCAAAAGCCTAAAACGTAAAGCCTAATGCTAGCTTCTTTTTTTAGTTAACAATGTTGAATAGGCTTAGCACAATGGACAAATTAAGTTCCTATCCATCCCTAAACTTTGTGTTCTTTCCAATCTAGAGGATGAAAGTAGGGACCATTTGTTTTTCGATTGTAATATCTCTAATTTTATATGGCATAGTATCTCTTTACTATATTAGTATAGTTTCAACCAAAGCAGACCAATAGACATTATCCATAGGATACTGCATATGCCAAACTCCAATCAGGACAAGGAAGTATATATGGTAGCAATAAAAACTTGTTCCTAAGAGATTTGGAAGGAAAGAAATTCCCTAAGATTTGCAGGGAAGTCTAGAAGCTTATCTACTATTTTAGAGCAAACTAAAGCAAGCATAAGGGAGCAGCTTATCATCAATCAGATGGCAAAGAAATGTAGCAAAAGATTGGTGACTTCTTGGAGAATCTAATACTTTCAAAACTTTGTAAATTAATACATTTCAAGTCTATGCTATCAATTTGTCTCCTAGTATTTTCAACTGAAATGTAAGGACTACAGGCTATATGGAATATTTGAAGATTTATATTTTTATTGACTTCCTGTAATTGATTTCTTTATTTATTAAATTTACTTTTTTAAATGTTCTCTTGTCGTATACTAACATTTAATCCTTCGATCACATTATCCACTTAGATTCTCTCCTCTTTGCTACCATCTACTTTCATTAGATAGTATATGATGCGTTCTTTTATTATAACCATGATCAAAGTATATATGTACTTAATTGAATGCTAATTTTTCTATGTTATCTAACATTTTTTTTAAAAACGGAGGAATCCGCAGCCACTATCCTTTGGATGCGCACTGGGTAAACCTCCGGATTGCAATAGTAGCTTGCAAATCACACCAACCAGGTACTCTACACTAGGCAAGCCCTGTACGACAGGTTCGATCAAGAGAGCATGAGTAAGGGAAATCGAACACAGGACCTTTTGGACCCATGCCTCTCCACTCCACCAACTCAACCACCAACATATTCATCAAGATAAGGTCATTTGTCATGCAAAACTCTTTTAAGCCATCAAAAGTTAGAAAATTCATAAATAACCTTGAACTATTCCCATATCTTCTCCTCCACCTCTTTTGGGAGCTTTTAGTTCGTATAGCATTTGTTAGGATATATTATATATATCTTTTAGTTAGTTTTGGCATTTTAATTGGACATATAGAATATAACTTGTAGGAATTATCATATGGCTAGACACGTGAGTAAATTGGATGGATCTGTATTTGGGATGTTACTGTTGTGGTAAATATTAATGAAGTTGTTAAAGTGGTGGTGTTATAATGGGACTCACATTTGTTGAAAGATTGCATCCATGGGAGTAATTCAAAAGGTACATGTTGCTCACATCTCCTCATCACTGAAGAAGTCTACTAATACATATGAGTGTGTGTGCGGCAAAGTGGTGAAGATGTATGTGTGAGATTGAATTGATGAGAGTTAGTTGTTTAATCAAACAATAAGTGTGGTTTGTGTATGGGTCTGTGAAGATTGCAAAGCAATGTGATAGGTTGGGTGATTGTAGCCACGGCAAAGCAGCTAAGCTGAAGTGCGTTAGGTATTTTGCCACGGTGAAGTTGATTTTGTGAGTTACGGTATGGGCGTTGGTTAACACATGTTGATGTCACAGGCGTTATTCCTATTTGAGTAAATTGAAGTGAATCTCTGCAATTTTGATGAACCGTGGCTGTGGGTGTAAGTTTATGACACAGTGAATATTCATCTACGGTGAAGTGGGTATTGATTATTAATTAAAGAAACACTGTGACTTGTTCTTGTGAAAAAAGAATCAGCTATAGTGAAGAGTTTCAGGTGGATTATTTCGAGAAGATAAAACCATAGGGAAGTCTTTCTTTTGTCTCAAGTATTTTATCGTTTAGTTCTTAGTTTATTAAATACTTGAGTTGTCTTTGTTAATTATTGTTCAAGCGAAAGTAGTTAGAAAAATCCTCTGATATGGTCAACATGAGTCGGTCATGTTATCGGGTGTGAAAATCTTTCACGAGAAGTGAGGTTGAGAGATAGTTACAAGGACTGAACGGTGTTGCTCATGTGTGACCTTGTGCAAATCTATTAGACCTTTTTGAAAGTATTAATCTGGGCAAGGGCCCTGCAGATGTAGACAAGGTGTGTCGAACTGCGTTACTAAATTTATGGTATTATTACTATTTCGCTTTTCCTTGATTGTATTTTATTCATGACAAAGAAGTTTACGGAAAGTTTGTGAAAATAAATGAACACTTTCGATTTTTCAATTGGTATTAGAGCAAGGACACCGATTCAGAACTTGGTAGCAAGTTAGTGCAGATCCTAGTTTCGCAAACATGGCTACAAGAGAGGGTGCATCAATCACTAGACCACCACTATTGGATGGATCTAATTATCATATATGGAAATCACGGATGAAAGTCTTCATCCAAGCTCAGGGCATGAAAGCTTGGCATTCATTAGTACATGGTTGGACGCATCTGATGATCACTGATGATAAAGGAGAGGCAGTTCAGAAAGATCCATTTAAATGGACAAGAGTCGAAGAAGAAAGTGCACTCAAAAATTCACAAGCAATGCATGCGATATTCAGTGCTATTGATGAGGGATGCTTCTCAATGATTTCAGCCTGTGAATTAGCAAAAGAAGCATGAGACGCTTTGCAAACTATTCATGAAGGGTTAAAATCCGTGATAGCATCAAAACCACAGATGTTAGCTGTGCGGTTTGAAGTGCTAAAGATGGATGAGAATGAGACTATTGGAGACTTTCATGAAAAATTGAGAGATATAGCAAATCAGGCTCATCAACTGGGGAAGAAATACTCCAACGTGAAATTAGTCAAGAAAACACTGAGATCGCTACCTCTAAGATTTATTCCAAAAATTGCAGCAATAGAGGAGGCCCACGTGATTGCGGCTCGTCGTTCGATCTAAGATCGATCTTTGGAAAACGGTCAAAAATATTAAAATCCAAAGATTGCAGTATATGATGCAACCTCGGGTCGTCTCACTTGTTGGAACCGACGAA
>JAOSBL010001243.1:0-10436 GCA_027568915.1 Erythroxylum roraimae | reverse complement strand
GACTAATTTACCACAAATTCTCATTTAATTGTCATTTAATAAATCAGATCTCCAAGAAAATGTTCGGGGTCCAACAAATTATGGCATTCAACATTCAGTTGAGAACACATATTTCCATATTCATATACAATCAATAAGCACTTCCAATACATTCCTAAATATCAAGCTCCTCAGACCAATAATGTCCGGAATATCACAATTATATAAGTAGCAATTCAATAACTGAAATTTAAACAAAGCAACTAGATTATGGTGAGAGAACATCTAGGTTGACTCACAGTATGCTCCAGAATAGCTATTGCCTTGACTATTCAGCAATGTCTGGATGTGGTCGGTCAATTTGTGCCTCTATATCATGCAATACACACATATATATACATTACTAACTTGTTTAATCAAATGAATACCCAAACATACACATGTATATGTGTCATGTTTAATACATGCTCAATCGACTATCCCGGGTCTGTATCCTTATTCACATATCTTGCTCATTCATTCAACATATCTTTTACATAACTTATTGACGATTAGATCAATTCCTTAAGACATCTTGATTACTTTAAATTCATTCAATCACACATTTATCTATCCCTTCCTAACATTTCATACTCACACAACTTTCCAAATTCTCATTCAATCATACCTAATTCATGACTTATATCCCTTGCATCACATTTGCATTCATAAGAACACCTTCATTTCTTTAACAACTAATACTTAATTCATAAACATTGATATCAAACAATTCGTTCCTTAATTCTAACATCAATTATCAACTTAAACTTATCAAATCCTTAATCAATTAATCAAATAACCATCTAGGTTCATTTCAAACCTTAATCAAATCCAAATACACCAAGGTAAAGTAACTTATCCTTAGTTGGTTCAATAATCACACAAAACTGAGTTTTTTCACTTCCTAAGCATTTACCACGATCGTGGTTACCTTCCACAATCGTGGAAAGACAAAACAAAAACTTTCTTCTCTAGGGCATTTCCCACGATCTTGGTTACCTTTCCACGATCGTGGAATGGATGAACAAATAGTTCACCATCCCTTTCCTTTAATCTTTTTCCAAATTTTAACACTATCATACTAATTTATTGATCATACCTAAATTATACTTCATTTCCTCATCAATTTCATCACTAATTCCATCTCAAAATCATTCAATTGATAACTCATAAATCATAGTCTTTCAGTGTCATAATCAAAACAGAACTATCATTCACATTTATACATATAAACCTAACTAATCAATTCCTAGAACACTCCCAATATACCCATTTTTCTGCATAGTTACATCATCATTTACACTTCAAATCTCAACCTAAACCATTCATATAATCCACTATTTTCAAGCATAAAAAACAAAACAGAAACCATACATTCATTCATCAAATTTCAGCACAACTTTAACTTCAACCCTATATATCACTCATCTAAATTTAATCATCATGAATGTTTCTATTATAACATGCCATAGAGATCAAAAATCACTTACTTGATTTGCCCTAATTCCACCTCAATCTTCAAGTTAACTTAATCTTCCAACAAGCAAGGATACTCCAAGATTAAGATGGAGATAAAGAGGGGTTTCAATAACAAGATGAAGTTAGCAGAATATTGAAGTATCAAAGTGCATAATTTTAGCAAAATATCAAGGTTGTAAGGGTTGTGTGAATCGGTAGTGAGAAGGGTAGAGAGGAAGATAACATCTAGAAAGAACAAGAGAAGATAGTCTTTGATATGTGAAAATCGTGGGTGTAAGTGTGTGAAGGAGAAGGTCGACACATGTCATACAAAGTGTCATCTAAGACCTAGCCATATGTCCTCTACTTCAACTTCCATTTGTCACTCTATAATTAGTCCATTTGTCTCAAAATCACTAGGTCATTTGTCAGCTAATTAAACCACCATTTTTTGCTCATTTAATCAAGCCATGTGTCACATTATTACTAATGCCATATGTCACCATTTTCTAAGTTCCCATGTATCAATTAGTCTTGCCAATTAATATTTTTCCTAGACTAGATGCACATAACACTTCATCAATCACCCAATTATGACAAAAATTCCAATTCACTAATTGTAGTCCATCAAACCAGAATTCAAGACATGATCAATTCACAATCACAAAATCACATCATAAACATTTAAAATCTTTCACACCCTAGAATAAATCAATTGAGTGCATAAACTATCTTTGCAATGTGTACTAAATCATAATTCAAGTATGTATGTGAATATGATGCATGTAATGAAATGCACTTCATGTATTCTCATATGATATGACTCATATGACTTCACATAGCAGATAAATTCCTAAGTGTAGGAATGGGCTATTACAACAGAAGATCAACATTTAGAGAAACCCACTTCTTAAATTTTGTTTCCTTAAGAACCAAACCATATAAATTTAGAAGTCTTTGCCTCTGGACAAAAAAAAACCATATGTTCACTGTAGAGACAGATATATTTTGCCTCTACTATTTTTTGTAGAATATGTCCATCTTCTATTACATCATTGGTATAGCAGCAGTTTTTCCTTGTTTTCTCAACTATTTTATATGGAATATGTCTACGGCATTGTTACAAAGCCTAATACTATGACCTATTCATACTTGTAAGAAAATTTGAGAGAAAGAAGAATAAGGAAAGTTAGAAATAGATTGTAGTTTTACCTTAAAAGAATGATTAAACCAAAAGAACTTGCTTCTTTTCTCTATGATATTATGCTTTTATGCATTAACTAACCATGTTCATAACATGTGCACTGGAAGCATGTTAATTTCATTGAAGAAACCCTGAACTAGATTTAGTTCATTAACTAACCATGGTCATAGATTTAGTTCAATTCCTCTCAATCGGTTATTACTTTCATGCCATTGGAATCTTAGTATGGTTGTTTATCTATTTATATGCTTTGATTTAGTCCCTCTACTTACTATTCTGACCCTACTGCAGAACCATTGTCCTATTTGATTGATGTTTTTTTGCTTCAATTGGAACAAATACAATACTTCTAAACAAATAATCTTATAGTGTTTCTTGGTTAATGATGCTTGATTAGACCTAGCCAAAGTGGAATCAATCATAGTTTTAACAGATTATTATGTTATTTATCCAAATATTTTCAAACCCAAAGGAAACTTGAGATATGCTAATCCAATTCATTTTTCATTTTCATGACATAAGCTACTTCATTAATCTGGTCATTTGAGAGCTTCTTCTGAGTCCATTTAGCCCTATTTTTTAATGGATGACAAGTTTAAGCACCTAATTCAGTTGTTAATCCCCACATTGTAGGAAAAAGAACTGTGAATATTACTCATAATTGAGGTGTGTGTTGTCATTTCTTCAATCATCCGTTCCATTTTTGGCGTGATTTAGTTGTCAAAAGGAATTGCCTTTGACATTTGGCGGTATCAGATTGTCTTCAATATATGATTTGGATCTACATAATGGATTTTCTTGGTGGACTAAGACAAGTATTCTTTTATGAATAGGCTTCAGGTTTTTTAGACGGGTTCAAATCCTTTGTATCAATTAGTCTGTTCCAACTCCGTGGAGCTTGGTAGGAATAGGATGTGGTCTCATGAGCATAAACATTGATGCTGCAAGCCAAGCCGACATTACTGCCACTGTTTGTTTCTCATGAACGTAGTTATATTCCATGTATTTTAATGTAATTTTAGTTCAATTACCAAACTAAAGTACATGTTTTTCTATAACAATAGACTTTATGTTGTATAATCTAATACTTTAATGAGATGGGTTGAGTTTTTAATGTAAATTCATATGTGTTAAGTGGCGTCTCTTCCATATCACATTCAAACTTGATTTTCATACAATAACACTTAATTGATTGTGGTGAAAAAAGGAAGTAACTTTTATTTTAATTCTTAAAATAACATATTGTTCCAGTGCTCGTGAGTGACAATTCGGATTTTTTTTTCAATAAATTTGTTTCAATCATATTCCACCACAATAAGATCTAATAAATCCTAATTTTGTTATGTATCAATCGACTCTTTCCTAGCTTTAACGAGTCTAATGCCTTTTCCTTTTCCTTTCTTTTTTGTTTCTAGTTTACCAACACATGAAAATGCCAAACAGAGAAACCAAACATTTTTTTAAGAATTTATTTAACACCAGTAGTTAGATATTTATTTAACTTTAATGTTAAAGGATTCATTTTTTCTTCTTAATTAAATTGTGAATTCTACATTTAGTGTTTCTCTATATCATAAAAGTGAAGCATCCATTTTCAATTTTTTGAGTTGTTTTTATGGGTTTTTGCTTCAGGATCAAAGCTAATAATTCTATGGCGGGTGTATCTTTGTCTTGTCATCGGTTAAATTTTGAAGATGCCGATGAAGTTGGCAGGTGTGAAGGTGAAGATGAGCTTATAGCTGTCATGAGTTTAAACAGCAATTAGGATGTGCAAGCTACCCGATCATTTGTATCCAAAGAATTAAAATTGGAATGGAGTTTGAGACAGAAGAAGATGCTTACCAATTCTATTTGGCCAATGCTAAAGAAGTCGAGTTTGGGATAAGGAGAAGCAAAAATCATAAAGATAAATTCATAAACTTCATTGAAAAAATGTTTTGTTGTAGTGTTGAAGGTAAACGAGGAAAAGCCAAATGAGATATGCACGTAAAAGCGACACGCCCTGAAACAAGGTTTGGTTGTAAAGTTAAAATATGAGCCAACCGTTAAAGAAGCAAAAAACTTTGTATGGTTCAGTTTATTAAGGAGCATAATCACTACCTCTCGAGTCCAAACAAGACGCACTTACATAGATCCCACCCAAAAAATAAATTTATCTACAACAATGCAAATTGAAATGGAAAATGACATAGGAATCCCACTAAAGACATCTTATGATTTCATGGTTAGGCAAGTAGGTGGTCGAGAGAATTTAGGTTTCATACTAGATGACTACATAAATTAATTACAGTTTAAAAGAATGAGAGATGCGAAAAGAGGGGATACAGGAGGTGTTCTGGAATATTTGCATAAAATGCAATTTGATGATCTGAATATTTTTTATGCTATCCAAGTTCATGAAGATGTTTTAATAACTAACTTTTTCTGGTCAGATGCAAAGATAAGAGTAGATTACTCAAATTTTGGTGACGTGGTTTGCTTTGACATAACTTATAGGAAGAACAATGAAGGTCATCCCCGTGCATTACTTGTAGGTGTCAATCATCACAAGCAGACTACACTCTTTGTTGTTCCATTGTTATATGATGAGACATCCCTCACGTTCAAAATGTTATTTGATACTTTTACAAAAGCTATGTCTGATAAAAGATCTAAAACTATTATTACAAACCAAGATGTAGCAATGGAAAAGGCTCTAGAACTAAGATGGCCTGAAACTCATCATCGCTCATGTATTTGACACATTTATCAAAATGCGGCCATCCATTTAACTGGTATTTTCTCTCAATTCAAAGATTTTACTAAAGATTTTAGCTCATGCATATATGATTTTGAAGAAGAGGAAGATTTTGTAAATGTATGGAATGAGATGTTTCACAAATACGGACTTGAAGATAATGATTGGTTGAGGCGCATGTTTGGGATAAAAGAAAAATGGTCGTTAGTGTATGGAAGACATATGTATTGTGCAGACATGACGACAACACAAAGAAGTGAGAGCATGAATGGTGTTGTAAAAGGTATGTCAATTATCAACATAAATTTAAGGAGTTTTTTCATCACTTTGAAAGACTCCTTGAAGATCGTAGTTATGAAGAGTTAAAGGCTTATTTCGAATCAAGTACAAGTATTCCCTCATTATTGTATCCAATTGAAACTTTGAAACATGTAGCAAGTATTTATACTCTTAAAGTGTTCAAGTACTTTCAAAATGAGTGGTTTAAGTCTCGTAATTGTTGTATAAAGTTTTGGGAGGTTGGATCAGTCATAAAATATCAAATTACCCCTCATAGGAAGAACTATTACCATATAGTTACTTATGATTCATCAAATGGAAAATTTGATTGTAGTTGTAGAAAATTCAAGTTTGCTGGAATTTTATGTTCTCATGTTTTGAAAGTTTTTACTCTGAAAAATATCATGGGGATCTTAAGTCAGTACATATTGAAAAGATGGACACATAAAGCAAAACTTGGGTTCGTGGGAGGTGAAAATTTTGGAATTAGCTTAAGCAATTTGAATCCCAAGATATTTCAACATACTCTTTAACTTTTTTGATGATAGGTTGTCTCTGCCAATTCAAGTTAAACAAATTCTATTGAAGGTGTTCCATTTTCTATAGACATGACCTACTCCCAATTGGTATTTATCTTTTGCCAGAATACTATTACTAACGACATTATGTTTAGTAACTTATTCACAATTCACTAATGATAGTATTTTTGTATGATTCTTATAGGCACAACAACCACATGGTGTGAGCGATGTGATGATAAATAACTTATGACAAAATAGTAATGTTAACTACGATAGTGCAGATATAGGTGGTTTCATTAAGACATGTGATTGTCTAGCTCCATGTGCAGGAGGTATATTTTGTAAATACAAAGTGAAAAGAAAGTGGAGTGGTTAAGTTAATTTGTGAATCTTTATCGACAAGGTGCATATTTTGTTTCCTACTGACAATTGACAATTTCGTTCTTATACTCTTATTATTATGTAATTTTTATATATTTTTTTGATTATGTATTGTCTATAAATGACAAATCCTTATGTTAAAGACAAGTAAAAGCAGTTAAAGGTTTTGTATTTACATGTAGCCTTAATTGCCAGTATCCAGATTTTGCATCTAATGTAGTGAACCAATTATGTCCTTTTAATTTATTGATAATGTAATCTTTTCTAGGTAATTTATAAGCATCTCATATTGTTGCTTTATTTAATTCTTTATAATTAATTATCATTCTTCTTTTTCCTCGTTTTTGTTTTGAATGATTATTTACATAAAAAGCTGGGGCAGAATGTTTACTTGTACTTAGGGATATTAAGTGTTTGTCTAATAATTCAGAACATTCGATAATAAATTCTTGTATATCCTGTTATGCATAGGGAATATTATTTTTAATATTTACTTCTTTGGTTTTTTAGTTTGATTTCGATTAATTGATTATTTGTATTTTTTAAAGGATGTAATGGATTTTCGCTACATACGTTGTCTATTAGTGTTTCTACTTCTGTTTGTAGCGTTAAATTATTAAGGAAATAAAATTATAATTGATTTAATTTTTCAATTATAAGTTTTAAATTTTTATAATAAGTTGTATGATAGATGGGAATTTTAAGGATAATAGATTTTTTGTTTAATGAGTTTATTATTAGTGTCTTGTAGTCACAGGGTCTTGCTGTAAGAGTGTCAGGAGCTTATCAAATTCTATTAAAAAATGAACTGATAACTGCATAAAATGAGGTCAACGAGATAGAGAGTCTGCCATAATATTCTCCTTTCCAACTCAATATATGATGGTAAAATCAAAACGCAGAAGTTAGATTAAAAGTCATTGTGGTTCACTAGTAGCAATCTTCTGCTCCAATAAAAACTTCAAATTGCAATGATTAGTCTTTATAAAGAACTGTCTCCCTAGAAGATAATGCTTCCATTTTTGCAAAGAAAGCACTGGTGCAAGTAACTCCCTATTATATGCAGATTTAAATCTATTTGAAAAAGAAAATCCCTTGCTGTAAAAAGCAATCGGGTGGCCCCCTTGTGATAAAACAACTCCTACCCCTTGTGATGAAGTGTCACATTCAACAGTGAATGATTGGGAAAAATTGGAGGTTTTAAAATAGGTACAGATGTGAGTAAATGTTTGAGTTTAGAGAAAGCTTTAACAACCACCTCATTCCACCTAAAAGAATCTTTCTTGTTTAGCTTGGTTAAAGGACGAGCTAGAATTTCGTAACCTTGGACAAATCGATGGTAGTAACCAGTGAGTCCTAGGAATCCTTTCAACTGCTTGACATTTTGGGGTACAATTACTTTGATCTTGTCTGGATCTACCTGGACTCCTTGATTGGAAATGACATGACCTAGAAATCCCATTCTTGGTTGAGCGAAGGAACACTTCTTTCTATTAGCGAAAAAAACAGTTTTCTTGGAGGAGAGTAAGGGTAATCCTTAAGTGTTCTTTATGCTGCTCAAGGTTGGGACTATACACCAAAATATCATCAAAGAAAACCAAGATAAATTGTCGAAGATGGGGTCGAAATAAATTATTCATTACCGACTGGAATGTAGAGGGAGCATTGGTCAAGCCAAAGGGCATGACTAAAAACTCATAGTGACAAGAGTGTGTTCGAAATGTTGTTTTGTGGACATCTTCAAGTTTCATCCGAATTTGGGGATATCCAAAGCGAAGGTCGGTTTTGGAGAATAAAGAGGCTCTATGTAACTCATCCAGCAACTCATCAATATTTGGAATGGGATATTTATCTGCAATGGCAATCTTATTCAAACTCCTGTAGTCAATGCAAAATCTCCAACTCCCATCTTTCTTTCTTATGAGTAAAACAAGGCTAGCAAACGGGCTAGAACTTGGACATATTAATCCTTCATTAAGTAATTCATTAACCAGACGTTCAATCTCATTTTTTAGGTAAAAAAGGATATCTGTATGGTTGAATATTTAGCGGTTTGGCATCAGGTAGGATATTTATGGCATAGGATTAGGTTCGGTTAGGTGGGATTCCATGTGGTATTTGAAAATAGTATGAAAATCATCGAGTAGCTATTGGATGTCAGGAATCGTGTTCTCTTAACTTGTTGGAGTTTCAGGCTATCTAATAATTTGGTATAATACTCCTTGCTTCTCGTTGTGGATTAGCTTTTGTATAGATTTGAAGGTTACTCCCTTGGCTCTTGACTTCACTTCTCCTTGCAATTTGTACCTCTTTCCCTTGTAATTAAATATCATGAACATCTTACTCCAATTGGCTTGGACATTGTTAAGAGAGGCAAGTCATCTAATCCCCAATACGACATCAAATCCACCAATCGAAAAAACATAAAAATCTTGAGTGATCTTAAGATCTGGAATCTGGATCTCAACTCCATTACATAGTGTGTTACAACTGATTGTGTCCCCATTGCCTATCTACACTCCAAAAGAAGGGACTTGAATTAATGGAAAATGAAGGTCAGTGACTACCTTGTCCAATATAAAGTTGTGGGATGATCCACTGTCGATCAAGATGAGGACGTGCCTCCCTTTAATTTTTCCCCAGATTTTCATGGTAGTGCCTGTTGTTTTGCCTAAAATCACGTAATCGAAATTTCTACCATCTCAGCCATCATATCTTCTTCCTCTGCTTCTAAGGCTTCATCACAGAAATCTGTCTCTCCCTCTTCAGCTTCCATAACTGACTGCTTTCACTGATGGTCAGGTTTGAATTTCTCATTACGACGAAAACACAAGCCTTTATCCTTTCGAATTTATTATTTCCTTATAAGTTGTCATGAGACAAAGCTAGCCACTTTTTTGCTCATTGTCGGGTTCCTAACATGAAAAGGTACGGTGTTTGTATTGTATGGAGGGTAAGAATTACCTCAAGTTGCTAAAGAAGACCCAGCGCTACCCGTTTGACTCCTACGAATACCCTTTGTCACTGCGAGTTTTGCTTCATATTCCAAGGCTAGGCTCATGGCTCTGTACACATTCCTGGGTTTTTGAATACGCACATCAGATCAAAGTTCTTCTTTGAGTCCATTTAGAAAAACTCCCAATAAACAATGTTTTGGCCAATTAGATACTCGTGCTGACCTCCTAGCAAACTTTTGTTGGTATTCTTAAATAGTTCCCATTTTTAAGATTGCACAAAGGTGCTCGTTAGGATTGACAAACTCGGCTGGATCAAAATGTTCATGTAGTATTCTGACTAACTCTTCCCAATCATATATGATCCAGTTACTATTGATCCATGAAAATACCTCCAAGGCATCCCCTTCCAAATACATCGAAGCCACATCAACTTTTTGATCTTTCGAGGTTTGGTAATGTTGAAAATATTTTTCTGCTTTCAAAATCCATCCCAATGGATCTCCATTCTCAAATCTAGGAAAACCCATCTTTGCAAGGATTCATTGGGGGTGATGATTTCCCCATACAGCATATGCTTCCTCCTCTTCAGTTGTAACATCTCACCTCCAACGGAAAGGGTAGAATAGTAATTTGAAAAGGGCTAAGAGTGCTTAAAATTATTTGGAGTGAATTGTTATGTGTTTTATATTTTTTGGGAAATTTAGGAAATTTTTTTGAAAATTTTCGGGGAAAAAGTCCGGACCGAAAAAATCGCCAAGTGGCGGACAGATTGGTTTTCGGTATCGAAAATGTCGGTCCAATGGAACTGGAATAGTGGGTACATGGTTTTGGGATTGTAATTCAAGCCATTGGAATTGGATGGATTAAAGATTAATTCTATT
>JAOSBL010001179.1:0-10444 GCA_027568915.1 Erythroxylum roraimae | reverse complement strand
CATTTCATATATAATCCATCTTGTATCTAAACCATCTTTTCCATTTCATTTCAAATTCAATAATTCTCCTTTCTTTATACATGAATAATCATTAACAATTTCTCATTTAATAGTCCTAACTTCCAAGAAAGGTTCGGGGCCCAACACCATTTGACACATAAACTTGTGCAATAACATGTGTTCATGGCTTTTAATTATGTTGTTGTGGGTATTTTTGGTATCGAAATGCTCTAACCCAGTTAGTTCAATCCAATAGTGGGTAGCACAGAAGTCATCGTGCTGATCCACTGCGCATGACTCAGGGAAACCACAAATTTCACACAATTTCATAATTAAGCTTGTATGGTTGACCCGTAACCTAACCACAGGTCCTTTGGGTTACTTGATTCATATTGAAGAAGGGTAAAGAACTCATGGGTTAATTCTTGGTAAATAGGATATTGAAAATGTATGAACTTTCCCCATTGAATTCTTTCTCCTAGGTTCTCAACCTTGTCTCTCAATCCTATTCTATATAAAGTATCAAAATCAAAGTATTTCGGCACTACTATGTCTTTAGAACTAACAGTGCGAAAATGATTACCTTTTTCTTCCAAGTTAATCGAAAAAGGTGCTCTGTAATCCTTTGCTGATTCTGTTATCTGTGACCCGATACTTGAACTTTTTCTTTGGATTGGGTACGCTTGACAGTCTGCTTAATATGTGGCCCCATTAGGAATGAGAGTTGTGAAGAGTTGGAGAGAATGAAAGACTTGACGGTTAGTGGAGAGAGGTGAGAGGATTTGAGAGTCGTAGGTGTAGAGAGAGAGAGTAAGAATGAAAAGTGTAACAAAATGAGGCTAAATGTAAATATATAGGTGAGGAAGGGTTAAGAAAAGTGAATATGGACAATTTTAGTTGAAAAATGTGCGTCCCTAGAAGCCCCACCGTAGGCCACGTTTCTGCGATTCTCCGATCTTTCGTTGTTTTGTCATTTCAACCCCCGAGATCCTTCCTTAAATTTTTATTTATACTTATCACTTCATTGTGCTTACCTTCCTGATCATCCTATGTCAAAATTGATCTCCCTTCTTCTAAGACATTTATTTGGAAACGAAACACACAAACAACGAAATTCAAAACTACCTAATACTACAACGGAAATAACAAGCAATAAAAACCATGGGTTGCCTCTCATGTAGTGCTTCTTTATCATCAGTAGCTAAATGCCTTTATTTTTCTCAGGGTGGTTTAAACAATTTGTGCAATGGTAGTGCAGTCATATGTCTCATAATTTGCACATGAGCTACCAGGTTATGGTTTCCACCGTCATTCTTTTTCATTTTCTTTCACCTTTTCCTTCACGATTTTACCTTACTAGGTGAACCCTTGTGAGCATCAATACGCTCCACTTGTCCTCGAGACTCGGTTCTTTTGATGATGGCCATAGATAGGGGAGAACTTTTTTCATTCTTAGATACAATGAAGGTCATCTGCTTATCACCTACCCTCAAAGTCAGTTCACCCCCATTAACGTCAATAATTTACTGAGTTATGGCTAAAAATGGCTGTCCAGGGACCATTGGGGTTCCCACATCTTCTTCTATATCCAAAATGAAGAAGTTTGTAGGAAAGAAAAATTTGTCAACCTGAACCTGCACATCTTTAATGATACCTGCCGGTCGATTAACTGATCTGTCTGTTGTCTTCACAAGCATCTTAGTGGGTACTATCTCTCTTATGCCCAATTTTTGACTTAAAGTATAAGGCATCATATTTATGCTCGCCCCCAAATCAACAAATGCCCTATCTATTTTAATACCACTAATAATGTAGGGGATGTAAAAATATTTTGGATCCTCTTTCTTTTGTGCTACATTGGGGTTTCTTTCCACTGCCAGTTCCTTTCTACCTTCTCTCTGATCGATTCCATTAGTGTGAGTTGCTTCTTTAATTATTCTCCATAACGTCATTTAGTTTAGTGTCTTTGGACTTCCTCATTGCCTTAATCGGATATGGAATCGGAGGTTGATACTTTTTCATTTCAGGCATATTGTACTTGGCCAACAAGGAATTTTCCTTGTTCTTCTGGCCTTTTGTTTTCCCTTTTTCCTTGATTGGAATTGACTTTTGTTGTGCTAGAATAGGATAAGGAATTTCAAATCGATGCTCCTCGGTTGGCTTCAATTCAAGCTCACTTTGAAAGAAATTTTTGTCTACTTTTTTCTTTTCCTTTTCTCTATCTTCTCTCATTTGGTCGAGCTTCTCCTCATTAGCCTGGGTGATAACCGTGATTCTTTCCTTTGGGTTGGACTCTCTATTACTTGGGAAGGTTCCTGCATTTTGGGTTGATAGCACTTCTGCCAATTGACCTACTTGGACTTCCAAGTTGTGTAATGAGGAGATGTGATTCTTTTTTACTTTCTCGAACTTGCCTTCAAACCTTTTATGTAGCGATGTCAATTTTAGCTTGGCTCAATTTTGGGCCTGGTTTTTCTGGCCACAAGTCGGCCCTTAAAAAATATAACCGGATGGGCTGGGCCACAGGTCAGCCATCCTCCTCCATACCTCCAATTTTGTCTAGAATCTTGTCTAATTTGGAGTTTATTGTGTTCAACTTCTCTTGTTGGAAACCAGGTGGTCCTTAAGGTCTGAATTGGCCTCTCGCATTGTTCGACCAAGAGAAGTTTAGGTGGTTCTTCCATAAAGGATTGTACGTGTTGGAGTAGGGGTTGCTTCCCCCTCCTCGACCATATTGTGCTCCCATGTAATTCACTTGTTCTAGCTCATGACCCTTCATCAGGAAACAATCAATGGTATCATGGTCCATTTGCCTACACAACTCACACTTCAACTGAACAACTTTCACAGAAGCTAAGGAAGAGGCCTTCATATTATCTAGTTGTCGAGTTAGATTGTCCATCTTTGCTTGCATTTCTATCATTTGGTCGACAACTATCACTCCCTTTTTCTCTAAGAAAGTTATAGGTTGTCTATTCTGCCTATTTATCCAAGCAACTGTTGCTAACCATCTCCTCTAACAACTGTTTGGCTTCATCCACCGTCTTCCTCATTAACGATCCTCCTGAGCCAATAATGCCTCTCATGGGTAGATTCACTCTATTGTATAATGCTTACAAAAGGAACTCTTTTGGTAGATTACGGTGTGAGCACCTCCTTGCAAATCCTTGTATCTTTTCCATCCTTTATAGATTGATTCCCCATCACTTTGTTGGAAGTTTATAATCTCCTTGATGATTTTGATTGTCTTGGTAAGGGGAAAATATTTTTCTAAAAAGGCACATACCAATTGCTCCTATGTAGTGATATTGGATGGGCTAAGAGAGCGATACCAAGCCTTTGTCCTATACCTTAGTGTGAACAGGAAAAGCCTCATCCTAACTACATCTTCTGACATTTGATAATATCGGAAGGTATCACATATTTCAAGGAAGTTTACGATATGTGCATTTAGGTCCTCATTCGCCAATCCATAAAATTGCATATTTTATTGTAGGATGTTTAATAGAGTGGGTTTTATTTCAAATGAAGCCGCTTGGACCAGTGGCCTAGCGACACCTTGATTTGCTGCATTGAACCTCAGCCTCATGAAATCCATAATCTTTGTTGGGCTCCTTGATTGAGTTCTTGCTGAAACTCTTCGGCCATAATTGCTTCTATAGTTTCTTCTTCACACTGAGCTCTTCGAATGACACGCTCTAAATGGGCTATGTCAAGCTTTAACATTTCAACTATCTGATTCAAACTTCTAGTAACTCTTATGTTCATACAAGTGCACGAATACAACAATGGGAAAAAATGCCTTAAACTACAAAAATCAAACTAAGCTCATGCTTTCCCAGTAATGGTGCCAAAAACTTGTTGATCATTTTGCAAGTTTTACAATTTATAGACTTCAAAATACCACAAGTGCACAGGTCATGAATTGTAGTACGTGAAGGGTCAATCCTATGAGGAATGTGAACTAATCTAATCCTATTTTATCTAAGGCTCAGAAAAATTAATAAAATGAAAATAAACATTACAAGTAAAAGTAAATACGGGAAAGTGATTATCAAGAAATTAATTCACAAGTTTAACACAAAAGGAAATTGAAATTGAGCAACACAAAACTCACATTGGAAATTAACCAAAAAGAGTTACCAAATTATAAGAGAGGGGATTTTTCCTATCATCAATGCTAATCTAGTCAATTATGTGTTATTGTGGTGTCGGTTCTAGACTATCATAAGGTGGATTACTCTCTCTCGAGTTATAATCATTGAACCCTAATTGAATTATGAAATTTGCAATCTGTCAATTAACAAAAGACCCACAACTCTAATTAGATCTTACACCCTCTAATAGACTACCGGGTCTCTCACGAGATCTCTCTCCGCACAATAACCGATATGATTAATCACATGGTCTACTGGAACGCTCAACTCTCATTAATCCAACCCAATCATTTTTATATGGTTCACCCTCTCGGTTTATTACCAAAATATGAAAATACCGCAATTAATCACAGCACCCATTCACAATAACCCACAAATAACTATATTAGCATTGAATCAAATTCAAATCTTAAAGGAAAAAAATTAAAACATCATCAACAATCCAAGATTCATCATCATACAATCCATCACTATCTCAAACATTAATTAAATGAAAATAAAGATAGAAAGGAGAAAGAAACTTAGATCGGATAACCCGGAAGGCAGCAGCGTCGGAAGACCCGCTTCCTTTCTCCTCTTATGCTCTCCCTTGAAGCTTTTCCAAAAAAATGACATAAGTGGAGGCTCTCTTTTTAGGTCATTTCTCTTCCTTTAAGTAGTCTTTACTAATTACGGTAAAAATTAGGTTTTACCTAGGCCTAAAAGGTCTGAAATGTCCCCGTAAACTTAAGTTCAGAAAGCTGGTCCGCATCTGTTAGCACAGGCCACAATCGTGGCCCCCTGTTTGGCATTTTGTCACGATCGTTGCCCTTCCTCTTTACTTCTGTCACAATTGTGGCATACTGGCCACAATCGTGGCCCTCTATTTGGGTTCGGGTCTCCTTCAAAACTCCTCAGTTCTTCAATATTAGCCTTAAAACACTAACAAACTCATCAAAGCACCTCAACTATACAACATTGAATCTCAAAAGCATGCTCTAACCCATAAAACACTTAAAAACACAAATATTTAACTAACTAACACAATTTTAACCTAAACACACACTAATCGATTAAATTTAACCATTAAACACATCTTAAACTACCCACAAAACATGATGCAAAAACTACCCACAAAACATGATGTAATCTATGACTATCAATGCTCCATATGATATTATTTCAGGGCTAACCTTTGTTAATGGCAAAATTTAAAAATACACAATTGTAATAAGATCATTTGCCAAAGTTAAGAAATTGAGAAGAGAGTAAGAAAGGAGACGTCTATATTAGAAAACCAATTTGGCTTTATGCCAGGAAGCTCCATGATGGAAACTTTATAACTCCCTAAAAGATTAAGGGAATATTACAAAGAGAGACAGAAGAATTTGCACATGGTTTTTATTGATATCCAGAAGGCATATGATATGGTTCCTAGTGAAATCATGCGGAGGTATTTGGAGGTCAAGAAAGTTCCTATGACCTATATACGGGTGATTAGAGACATGTATGAAGGGGCATTGACTAGAGTAAGGACAATAGGAGGAGATACTGAGAATTTTTCTATCAGTATTGGGCTAGACCAAGGATCTGCATTAAGTCCTTTTCTGTTCGCAGTAGTGATGGATGAGCTTACTAAAAATATTCAAGGAAATGTGTACTGGTGTATGTTGTTTGCTGATGATATTGTCTTAGTGGATGAGATAAGAGAGGGGGTTAATGTCAAGCTAGAATGTTGGAGAGAAACGATATAGTCGAAGGGTTTTAAAGTGAGCAGAACTAAGACTAAATACTTAGAATGCAACTTTTCGGGCCATCAAATGGATATTGATGTGGAGGTAAAGATTTGATCAGTAATTATGTCACGAAAACAGTGTTTTAAATACCTAGCGTATATCATCCAGAGCAATGGAGAGATCGATGAAGATATAGCCCATCGTATCAGATCAAGGTGGCTTAAATGGAGAAGTGTATCAAGAGTTTTATGTGATAAGAAGATACCACTCAAGCTCAAAGGCAAATTCTATCACTTAGCGATAAGACCAACCATGTTATACGGGGCAGCGTGTTGGCCCATCAAACAAACACAAAATAATAAGCTTTTAATGACTGAGATGAGGATGCTCTGGTGGATGTGTAACCTTACCATAAGAGATAGAGTCAAGAATCTAATTGTCAAAGACAAGTTAAAAGTGGCTGGTATTAATGAAAAATTGAGAGAGACAAGGCTTAGGTAGTTTGGACACAATAAAAGGAGACACACTGAAGCTTCAATGCAATGATGCAAGAAAATAATACTTAGAGACTGTAAGAGGAAAAAAGGAAGGCCTGAAAAAACTAGGGGAAAGTGATCAAGAATGATATGGCTAGGTTAGATCTTACCGAGGACTTGGTCCATAATAGCAAAATTTGGTGTACTAGGATGCGAGTAAAGGACCTCTCGTAAAGAGATCATTAGCGTTCTTATAGGTTATATTAAACCATATCCTTTGCATTTACTGTGTAGTATTTACCGCATAGTTAGTTTCCTAGTTAGCATAATTAAGGTAATAACATGATTGGTTGGAAGTACTCCTGTCCAAATCTTTTCTAGTATGTATTTCTATCTTATCATTTATTATTCATCATTGTAATATTCTGTACGTATGTTATTTTGTATTGTCTGACCTTTTCTGTTGCCCTTTATTAGTTATTTGTATTTTTTGTATGTTTTGCATTTAACTTTTTTTAGTTTCTTTTTGAATATGTCTACACATTTACAATTTTGTAGTATCGTCATACCACATTACATGTGTGTCTATCGGAAACAGACCCTCTACTATATAGGGCAAAGCTGCATACTATCAGACCTTCTTAGATCCCACGACTCAGCGAAATTTCAACTAGATGTTGATGATGATGATTTGGCAAAAATAGTTATATAGTCTTGTAACCTTCAAAGAGCTCTTTTCCATCTTAAGAATAGTTTTATTTTTGAGTTCAATCGCACAATTTTTCTTCACTATGCGTGGAGTAGTTACCTCTCTTCCCAGACATTGCTCCTCATGAAATTGATTGATTATTTAAATAAAAATTATCCTTTATATTTAATTTTCCATGTTGTAACTACCACACTTTAAACTCATTACTCTCTTTAACAAGTTCATGACTTTTCTATGTAAGAAACTTTCAATGAAAACAAATTATTTGGATCATATGAGCATTAATAATAATCTTATTAGATTTTTTCATTCTTAGTCACATAAGAAACACCATCTAACATTATATATCTATTGATCATAAGTTACCTAACACCTAGTAAATTTTGAAACTAGAAGTGAAATAGATATTATAAAAGAGCTTTGTTTTAACATGATAACTAAACACTGCCATTACGCCTCTGCCTTCCACTTGCATTTGCTTATTATCACTAAGCCCTACTTTTTTCCTTGCAAGACTCATTCGGTTCCTTAAAGAAACCTTTTATCCTAGTTATTATCATCAATAACCACATTCTGATATACTTAATGTTATATTGTTCACTCTTCAAATTCTCATTCTCACTTATGCATACATTTAAGAACTTCTGTGTCTTCTTTTAATTGTAAAATAATTTCTTTCTTTTTATACTTATAATCTTAAGAACTTTTACTAGCTCTTTATGTGTCATCTAAACATGAATATTACTTCAATTTCTTATTCTCACTTATGCATGCATTTAACAACTTTTGAATTTCCTTATGATTGTAAGATATTATTTTTTCTTTTTATACTCATTATTTCAAGACTCTCCATTAGCTCTTCATATGTCATGTCACTATGACTATTATTATCAAAAAATCATAATACCAAGAATGCCTCATTACAATCAATTGTTATAAAGCACATATAAGCCATTTCATTTTTTAATTCCCATTCTTTAATTCCTATTTTTTTCCTAATTTGGCTTAAGAGCCTTTTATCTCCTTGTAATCTCTCTTCACTTTTCTTTATACCAAAATTGAGGAGAGAACATTAGGAATTCACTTAATTAGTTTGGCTTCCTACAATTATAGAAAAAGATGTTAGAAGATTTCATGATTTAAATCATACTATCATACTTGTAGAAGATTTCATGATTTAAATCATACTTAACCACCTTAAAAGTGTCTATTTTTTTGAACTTGAACAATTTAGTGATGAGAGCAATGCCCCCTCATTATTATTACCTAAGAAAATCTCATCCTCGTCACTTGTCTCTTGTTTGGAAGCTTTGAAGGTAAGCTCTTTCTGTTTTTCCCAAGCCATATTTTCCTTTTATGTGTCTTTCAATCGTATCTCATAAGTGAAGAGAGGTTTATTGATCTCATTCAAAGGCAATGTATTTAGGTCCTTGATTTCTTGAATCATTTCCATTTTAGCCTCCTAAGATTTGGTAGATAATAAAACAAATTTTCATGATGTCAAAATTAATATAGCATTTACTTCGTCCTTTGAGGAGCATTTTTAATTTTAATGAATATAATGTACACGCTTGAAATGCTTTTAGTATGATTCATATGAAAGAGTTCAAATTGTTATGTAACCATGCTCACTTTACTTCCCTTCACTTAGTTTGTAATCTAATGAGTGTCTTCTAAAATATTTCATATATCATAAGTTGACTCACATATTGATATCTTTTCACTTGCATTTCATTCTTCCTTACTTTTAGGAATTATATAATTTAACTTATTTCTTGTAGGCATATAGTCCATTGGCCATAATATCCCACAAATCTTCCCCTTCTATCATAAAGAAAAATTACATTCCATTTCTATAATATAAATAGTCACTTTTAACAAAGAATGGAGCCAGTTTATATTTCAGGCCTCTTGATTAGATGGTTATAAACCTAGATGTGTTATAGTGATATTTACTTAATTCTATTACAAATATATACAACTGAAACATATATGCTTTGAAATAGGATGTCAATGGGCTGGGTCGGGCCCAGGCCACTACTGGCCCGATCCAGCTCGACCATTTGGTTAGGTGGCCTGTAGGCCGGCCCATGGCTCAACCCGTCCATAAGCTAACTGAATCATGGCCCAACCCAACTCATCCTTACTTTTTTAAAAAAATTACAAAAAGATGTCATTTTTGTTATTTCGATTGGGCCATAGGACATGCTAGGATATCCTATGTTCAGCTTGGTCGGGCTGAACAATTTTAGCTCGTGGCCTGGTCAACCCAGGCCAAAATTGACATCCCTACTTTAAAACCACTTGTTGGTCCCTATATAGCACTTAAAAGGGGAGGGGGAGTAAGTTTCATTATCTGTGATAAATGTTTCTAATATTATGAATGAATTACATAAGATTTTGAGATGACAAATGAATGTATATAGTAAGGAATAACAAGTAGTAATAGTAGTAGTAGTAGTACTAATAATAATAATAATAATAATAATAATAATACACGATCTCATGTTTGTGTTGTATTACTAAAAATAAGATCATGTCCAATCTATTCTCATCTAAAATTACTATAAAACTTCTCCAATTTGGGTACAACTAGACCTAATTCATTCCTTTTTTCACTGGGTACTTAAAATAAGGTCTATAAACAAAGTATAAGCCACATTAGATGCCAAATCCTATAAAATTATCAATATATAAGTTAAATGCTCTCAAAATCATGCTAAAAACATATAGTAATTAGTTATTGTAACAACTAGTTTCAAAGATATTAGTCAACCTAATAGTCACTTCAATCGATCTATCTCACACATTGATTTGACTTTTGGATTCAATTTGAATAATTTAATTTAATTTTAATCGTTCTTTCATACTCTACTATATTCAATTTGCTTCATAATGCATTATTTGACTCAATTGACTTCAAAAATTTATTTCTCTCACTTGCATGAATATTTATATTTTACTTTCTTCAAAATATAAAAAACCATTGGTATCAATATGCTTTTTATCATAACAAATTTTAATTATATTATCATTTTATCAGTAAATTAAAATGATATTGTTATAATACCATAGCATTTATAATTTGAAATTAACTAGATATACTTTTGTAAACTTAAGATATTAAAAATAATTATTTTATTGCAGTAATTGACATGTTAAATGTGGAGGAATTTGTTCGATGTATTAAAAACAACTTCTCCTTCCCTCTCCACTTGTACGTGTATTCTCATCTTTTAAGGGTCCAATTATAGTTCTGTGTTTCATACCATATCCATCTATATGCATTGTAGTAATTAGAAAATGATACCTGGTTCAGCCGGATTCTGACTGAACGGAACGTTGCCGTTTGGATCCATATGTGGATTGCTTGTTGTGTTGATCTTG
>JAOSBL010001160.1:0-10444 GCA_027568915.1 Erythroxylum roraimae | reverse complement strand
TCCCTTCATTTGGTGAAGAATGAAGGTAAGATCATTTTAAATCTCTTAGATTTTTGGAAGGATTTTAGTTCATGGAGTTTAGAAAATGTTTAGGTTTAAGTATTTTAGAACCAAATTTTAGTGATTATGCTTTGAGGGATTTTCAATTGAAAAACCTATTGAGTGGGATTTTTGTTATTACATAAAGGGATCAAGAGAGACAAGAGGAACAAGAAAAGAAGCATTTTGAGCAAGTCTATAAGTAAGGAAATCAAGGTAGATATATGTTTATAATTGAGTAAACAAGCCACTAATGCTTTCTTTGAATCAAGAAAGTTTAATGAGTTAAATTTACATAATAAGTGTTGCATTTATTGCTTCTTGAATGAAATGAGAAATTGTTATATGTTTGCTACATGAACTATGTTGATGATTTAGGAAAAGACTTTGAAAATGATTCTTTTTGTAAAAGATACATATTTATGAAATCCTGTTTTCGGAAATAATTTTTGAAATATCTCATGTTTATGAAAAGTCAAATTTCAAAAAAGTGCCTTTTTGGGAAACAAGTTGACAAGTTAAGAAACATGTGTTATGTGGGTTTGTGGTAGTCTATTTTGTCAGTCAAGTGCACTTATCTAAAGACTTCTCCCACCTGCCCGCTAGTGGCATGGAGCTCCTTCACGCACTCCCTTAAGTTTGTGGCTACGCAAAACCATTATGTGGAATTACGATAGTACGTTCTGTTCACGGCTACACAGGATCCTTATGGGAAATGTGTTAGTACGTTCTGTTAAGGACTACCTGAACCATTCTGATATGCTTATGTGCTTATTATATGTTTGATCAAGTTTAATGCATTCATGTTTTGTAAATTGTGAATTTGACTACATGATGAGAATTTAAGAAACAAGTGCCTTATGGATTTCAACAAGAGTTTGCTATTACAAATGAATGTTTTCAATGGTTTTTGCTTATTTTTCTGTTATAAACTGTTACCCATGAGCTTTCAAACTCACCCCCTTTCTGTCCCATCTTCAGGTGATAGCTAAGAGATCAAGTGATCAAGAGGCTAAGGGAATTGCTTCTTTTGCTATTTTGTATTTTTGTAATAAGCCAATGGTGTGGCTTTTGATAAGTAAACAAGGTTTTTTTTCAAACTCTGTTGCTTGAGAAATGAAATGATAGATTTAAGTAGTTTCGATTGTGTATGTTCATTTCACTTCCTTGTTAAAAGGGTTAAGTTAGAGGAATAAGTTTTGTTTTGTTGTTTTACTATTGTGGGCACACCACCCTTGTGGGATAATGCCTAATAAGGGTTCATGAAAATAACCCTACAAGGTAATATGCACGCTCAAGTTAAGTATGATGATATTCGCAAGAGTTAGGTTTCGGAAAGTCAAGCGGTGCCCAACAGTTGTGGTATGAGAGCAAGAGTTGGGTTCCGGATACAAGCGAGATCCAAAATATGTGGTATCAGAGCAAGAGGTTGGGTTCCGAAATCAGAGCCCAACATTATGTCACCCAAAGTAAAGCAAATGGCATAATTATCTTGACTGCTACCATTATCTATTCAATTTGGAGGAAAGGAATCAGAGGACATACATATGTGTTGAATAGAGCCAACATCAACTCATGAAATGTATAGTCAATTGGATTAGAGCTGCCATTATTGCCAATGATCAGCAACGTTGTATTAGTCATGATCTAAAACTAAATTGGTCGCTATAATTCTATATGTTATCGATACTCTATATTTTGGTTAGCGAGCTTTTTTTATATGTAGATAACAAACATTTTCATTGTAATGCTTGTATATATTTTTTTTGGAAAAATTAAATGGAGTAATATATTGAATATGAGTTAATGAATAGTTCTACAACTTTTGGAGTTATTGTTGGCACCTGAACTTTTCTTGGAAGATTAGAATTATTGAATGAGAAATTTTGGTGATTAGTCACAAGTAAAGAACAAGTAAATGAAAATTTTTGAACCAAGAAATGATAGACAAGAGTAAAGTAGGAAATGAGAAATGTGGATAAATTCACGATTTGGTATGGTGTTTTTAGTGGGTAAGACATTTTGAAATGCGAAGAATTAAGGTGAAAGTTAGAAGTGAAATGAAAGAAAAAGTGAAGTTGAATATGTGTGGTAAGTTAATGAAGGATATGTACATATGTGTATGTTCTGTTATTCGTGTTCATGATTAATCATGGATTATAATTTGTTTATGGAGGCCATTTATTTGAAATGAAGTTGAGAATGAAGAGTAAATGACGTAGAAAAAGGTGATCTTGGTATGAGTTGTGTTAAGGAAAGATTTTTAAACAAATTGGTAGTTGATCTGGAAAATGTTCACTGAGTATGCATCAGTTTTTTAGCCACAACATTTTCTCCAGTTGTCCATACGAGATGATTCTGGTTTTGGATTAAACTAGAGATATATGGCTATGTTTCTTATGAAGACATCGAATTTCAATTCTATCTCTAAGAGTCTCAAAATTTCATGAAGTTGAAAACTGGGTGCAGTATATTGGTGGATGAATTGTCTTTGGACTTAAGGGAAAATTTGGGATTGATCCAGAGAGATTTTGGCAAAGTTGCCTTCTTGAAAGTTGTAGATTATCTTTCTAGCTTTTCAACGGTATATAGTATGAAATTTTTAGACATCTGAGTCGAGAGTTATGACCTTTCAAAGTAGAGATGCTCTGGAGAGTGTAGATAGTGATTTAGAACTTTTAGGGATGTGAGGAATGTTAAGTCAAAATGACTTCACGTCTAATAATTTTCGTGACAATCAAATAATAATAATATTAGAAATAGATGAACCGTTTTGATATGAAGGAAGCAAAACAAAAAAGGAAGCAAAACTAAGAAGGAAGCAAAACAAAGAATGAAGCAAAACTAAGGAGGAAGCAAAACTAAGAAGGAAGCAAAACTAAGAAGGAAGCAAAAGTAAGAAGATACAAAAGTCAGAAGGAAGAAAACATAGAAGATAGAATTCGTCTTCAAGGTCTTCATGGAAGTTGTAGCTCTTGACGTCCTCTTTCGAACCATCTAAAGAGCACCTAAATCCGATACCTATAAAGAACATTATGCCAATAGCCCCGAAGTAAGTTCAATATGAATGAGGATAAAAACAGATTGGATTCTTTTGGCCATAACTTCTTCTCTAGACACCCAAATGACTTGATTCTTGAACCATTGAACTCGTAAACATTGCTCTACATCTCTACCAAAAATCATAGCCCTCTGAATTGAATTGAGAAATATTGAGTGAAAAAGGCAGGACGGGTACAGTGAGTGTGCTCCTAAGTATTATGAACTGGTGTTATTCTACTGAATATACTTCAGTATTTTGATGATTTCTGGAACAGTAGAGCTCTAAATGAGATGATTTCTGATTTTTGGTAAAATAGAGACACTGAGATACAAATGGCATGAAGAAATTGGAATCTAATTCAGTCTCTAAGATTTTTAAATTTTAGATGGAAGTTATGCATAGTATACTATTATGGACAAGAGCAATTCAAAAAGGTTTGAAGTATATTTTTTGAATCACTGAACCAAATTGAATGATTTTGGTGTCATTAGATATTTAAGACAACAGAGAACATTTTTCTAGAAGAAAGTGTTATGTAAGAATATTCAAGGATATTTTTGGCAAGACACTTAAGTTTAAAAGAACATAAGCCTATAAGGAAGGATAAAATGTACTTTTTGGACTCATTAAAGGCATAATTGGAAGAAGAAGTATTGTCTTGCTTATAAATAAAGAAGAAAAACGTGAATGAGAAGATTATGGAGAAGCAAATGCGTGGATGAGAAAAGAGATAAGAGAGAGAAAACATGGAAAAGAATGAAAGAGAGAAAGAAGAGAAAACAAGCTAGGTTTTAATTTCCTTAGCCCTCAAGAGAGATTTTGAGGTTGTTCAAGATGAGAAAAAGGTAGAGGAAGAGAAGAGCTTCCATTTGAGCTAAAGATCTCTTCATTTAGTGAAGAATGAAGGTAAGATCATTTTAAATCTCTTGGATTTTTGGAAGGATTTTAGTTCATGGAGTTTAGAAAATATTTGGGTTTAAGTATTTTAGAATCAATTTTTTGTGATTGTGCTTTAAGAGATTTTCAATTGAAAACCCTATTGAATGATATTTTTGTTATTGTATAAAAGGATCAAGAGAGACAAGAGGAACAAGAGAAGAAGCATTTTGAGCAAGTCTTTAAGCAAGGAAATCGAGGTGGGTACATGTTTATAATAGAATCAATAAGCCACTACTGTTTTGTTTAAATCAAAGAAAATCACTAATTTCAATTGCATCATAAGTGCTGCATTATTGTTCATAAATGATTTATGAAATCTGTTATATGTTTGCTACATGATCTGAGTGATGATTTTCAAAAAGAAAAGACCATGAAAGTGATATCTTTGAAAAGATGCATGTTTATGAAATCATGCCTTTAAGAACGGTTTTCAAGATATACGTCAAGTATATAAAAAGCAAGCTATCTAGAAAAATGCCATTTTGGGAAACAAGTTTGCAAGTCATGAACTATGTGTTATGTGGGTTTGTGGTAGTCACTCAAGAACCGTCATGTGCACATTGACCCAAATATAGGCTTCTCCCGCCTACCGCTAGTAGCATAGAGCTTTTTTAAGGACTCCCTCAAGAATTCACGACTACACAGGACCATTTCATTGGAAATGTGTAGTGCTTCATGCTTTGGACTTACCCAAATAATTTGATATGTTTATGTGTTCATGCCAAGTTGATATGAGTGATGCATGCTTGATTTGCATACACATGAATTTTTGCATTGAAAATGAGTTATAAATGTTTTAGCTGAAAGCCTAAGAAATATGTGTTTTGTAAACTTAATGACAATTTTTCTATGACAAGAAAAATGATTTTAATAGTTTAACTTACTTTTTGTTATAAACTATTTCGCCCAAGCTTTCAAGCTCACCCCCTTCCTGTCCCATCTTCAGGTGATAGCTAAGAGATCAAGTGATCGAGAGCCTAAGAGAATTGCTTCATTTGCTATTTTATATTTTTGTAATAAGCCAATGATGTGGCTTTTGAGATGTAAATAAAGTTTTTGTAAACTCTGTTGCTTGAGTAATGAAATGATATATTGAAGTAATTTCGATTGAGTATGTTATATTGAATCCCTTGTTAAAAGGGTTAAGTTAGAGGAATAAGTTTTGTTTTGATGTTTGACTATTGTGAGCACGCCACCCTTGTGGGATGATACCTAATCAGGGTTCATAAAAATAACCCTACAAGGTAATATGCACGCTCAAGTTAAGTATGATGATATTCGCAAGAGTTGGGTTATGAAATCGGTGCCCAACAGTTGTGGTATCAGAGCAAGAAGATAAATCGATGATGGTTAAAGAGATTACAAGGAACCACACTCAAGTATTATGGTATTCTGAAGAGTTGGATTTCAGAAACAAGCAAGACCTAACATGAGTGATATCAGAGCCCAGTATTAGGATCTTACATGGGCAACTTTCGGGATATGTGTGAATCACAAGAGCGATTGTTAAGAATTTGGGCCAATAAAATTAGTGAGAAGAATAGTGTCTTGATAGAGTGTATGGTAAGGAAAGTTTGTGGATATTTAGCAATAAGAATTATGGCGTAGTCCTATACGTTAGACACAGATTCAGTACTTGTGATTATGTCAGCGAATAAGGAGACAGAATCCCGTTATGGATATGTCTTTGAATTGATATGGATGTAAAAAGGTTTTCCTGAATTGGCTGAGAAAGAAATAGAGACATAGGTGAAAAAGACAAGATTTAAGGAGTACAAGTAAAGAGGAATTGAAAGGTTGAACTAGGAATTGAACATGATTATTTAATTGAGGTGATAAGAGTTATGATTTAGCATAAGAATATGTCTGTGATATTAACTCAGAATGTCATGATGATTAGGGACCAATGATTTGGAATTGATTGACAATATGCTTATGGAAGATCAAAAAGATGACAATAGGAAAATGACACAGAAATGAGGACATAGTAGAGGGGAACTGAAATAGACATCAATGACTTATCATGAGATAAATGAAATGATATGTAGTATGGAGAAAGTTAATAAGGCATACAAGATAGAATTTTACGTACGAATGAGATTAAGGAAAAGATGAAGAATTAAATGAGAAGAGTTGATGCAAATATTGTCAAAGACTAATGGAGATCAAAGCATAAATTGCTTAAGATATAAATTGGTGATTGTAGGAAATAAATCTCTGGATAGAATGGGAGGAATTTGATGATACACACTTATAATGCGAAGATGATAACTGTTGATTGGTAAAGATTGTATGAACAGTATAGATGATTGTAGCAAGAAATCTTTTTCGGAGGAGGATTTCACTGAATTAAGTTAAGCAAATCAGATAGTGTTATATTAAGAATGATCAAGGAAGAAACAAATCAGAAATGATTATAAAATGATTTAAAAGTGAGTATTGGAGTCTTATTCCTAATGGAAACTCAAGCATGAAATGTAGAATATGCTACTGAGAGTGTATGCATTATGTTTGATGTAAAGTATCTAACTAGGTGATCTGATTCTTGAATTTGAGGTGACATTATTATTAATATGAGGAGATCAAGCAGGTAAGAATTTCGAGGACGAAATTTTTTTTAGGGGGGGAGAATTGTTAGCCTCTGAACTTTTCTTGGAAGATTAGAACTATTGAATGAGAAATTTTGATGATTAGTCATGAGTAAAGAACAAATAAATGAAAATTTTTGAACCAAGAAATGATAGACAAGAGTAAAATAGGAAATGAGAAATGTGGATAAATTATTGATTTGCTATGGTGTTTTTGGTGTATAAGAGATTTTGAAATGGGAAGAATTAAGGTGAAAGTTAGAAGTTAAATAAAAGCAAAAATGAAGTTGAATATGTGTAGTAAGTTGACGAAGGATATGTACATATGTGTATGTTCTGTTATTCGTGATCATGATTAATCATGGATTATAATTTCTTTATAGAGGCCATTTATTTGAAATAAAGTTGAGAATGAAGAGTAAATGACGTAGAAAAAGGTGATCTTGGTATGAGTTGTGTTAAGGAAAGATTTTTAAACAAGTTGGTAGTTGATCTGGAAAATGTTCACTTAGTATGCTTCAGTCTTTTAGCCACAACATTTTCTCTAGTTGTCCAAATGAGATGATTCTTGTTTTGGATTAAACTAGAGATATATGGCTACATTTCTTATGAAGACATCAAATTTCAATTCTGTCTCTAAGAGTCCCAAAATTTCATGAATTTGAGAACTGGGTGTAGTACATTGGTGGATGAATGTAAAATTCGTCTTTGGACTTTAGGGAAAATTTGGAATTGATCTGGAGAGATTTTGGCAAAGTTGCCTTCTTAAAAGTTGTAGATTATCTTTCCAGCTTTTCAACGGTATATAGTACAAAATTTTGGACATTTGAGTTGAGAGTTATGACCGTTATAAGTGGAGATGCTCTAGAGAGTGTAGATAGTGACTTAGAACTTTTGGGGATGTAAGGAATGCTAAGTCAAAATGACTTCACGTCTAATAATTTTGGTGACAATCAAATAATAATAATATTAGAAATAGATGAACCGTTTTGATAAGAAGGAAGCGAAACAAAACTAAGAAGGAAGTAAAACTAAGAAGGAACCAAAACTAAGGAGGAAGCAAAACTAAGAAGGAAGCAAAATAAAAAAGGAAGCAAAACTAAGAAGGAAGCAAAACTAAGAAGATACAAAAGTCAGAAGGAAGAAAACATAGAAGATAGAATTTGTCTTCGAGGTCTACATGGAAGTTGAAGTCTTGAAGTCCTCTTTCGAACCATCTAAAGAACACCTAAATCCGATACCTATAGAGAAAGTTATGTCAATAGCCCCGAAGTAAGTTCAATATGATTGAGGATAAACACATATTGGATTCTTTTGGCCATAACTTCTTCTTTAGACACCCAAATGACTTGATTCTTGAACCATTGGACTCTTAAGACATTGCTCTACATCTCTAACAAAAATGATAGCCCTCTGAATCGAATTGAGAAAGATTGAGTGAAAAAGGTTGGACGGGTATAGTGAGTGTGCTCTTAAGTATTATGAACTGGTGTTATTCTACTGAATATACTTCAGCATTTTGATAATTTCTAGATCGGTAGAGCTCCAAATGAGATGATTTCTAATTTTTGGTAAACTAGAGACATGGAGCTACAAATGGTATGAAAAAATTAGAATCTAATTCAGTCTCTAAGATGTTTAAATTTCATATGAAAGTTGTGCATAGTATACTATTATGGACAAGAGCAGTCCAAAAATGTTTGAAGTATATCTTTTGAATCACTGAACCAAATTGAATGATTTTGGTGGCATTAGAAACTTAAGGCAACGGAGAACATTTTCTAGAAGAAATGTTATGTCAGAATGTTCAGGTTATTTTTGGAAAGACACTTAATTTTAAAAGAACATGAGCCTATAAGGAAGGATAAAATGGACTTTTCGGACTCATTAAGGGCATAATTGGAAGAAGAAGTATTGTCTTGCTTATAAATAAAGAAGAAAAACGTGAATGAGAAGATTCTGGAGAAGCAAATGCGTGGATGAGAAAAGAGATGAGAGAGAGAAAACATGAAAAAGAATGAAAGAGATAAAGAAGAGAAAATAAGCTAGGGTTTTAATTTCTTTAGCCCTCGAGAGAGATTTTGAGGTTATTCAAGAAGAAAAATAGGTAGAGGAAGAGAAGAGCTTCCATTTGAGCTAAAGATCTCTTCATTTGGTGAAGAATGAAGGTAAGATCATTTTAATCTCTTAGATTTTTGTAGGATTTTAGTTCATGGAATTTAGAAAAAGTTTGGGTTTAAGTATTTTAGAACCAATTTTTTGTGATTGTATTTTGAGGGATTTTCAATTGAAAACCCTATTGAATGGGATTTTTGTTATTGTATAAAGGGATCAAGAAAGACAAGAGGAACAAGAGAAGAAGCATTTTGGGCAAGTCTTTAAGCAAGGAAATCAAGGTGGGTACATGTTTATAATAAAATCAATAAGCCACTACTATTTTCTTTAAATCAAAGAAAATCACTGATTTCAATTGCATCATAAGTGCTGCATTATTGTTCATGAATGATTTGTGAAATCTGTTATATGTTTGCTATATGATCTGAGTGATGATTTTCAAAAAGAAAAGACCATGAAAGTGATATCTTTGAAAAGATGCATGTTTATAAAATCATGCTTTCAAGAAGGGTTTTCAAGATATACGTTAAGTATATAAAAAGCAAGCTATCTAGAAAAATGTCATTTTGGGAAACAAGTATACAAGTCATGAACTATGTGTTATGTGGGTTTGTGGTAGTCCCTCAAGAACCATCACATGTACGTTGACCCAAGTATAGGCTTCTCCCGCCAGCCCGCTAGTGGCATGGAGCTTCTTCAAGGACTCCCTCAAGAATTCACGACTACACAGGACCATTTAATTGGAAATGTGTAGTGCGTCATGTTATGGACTTACCCAAACTATTTGATATGTTTATGTGTTCATGACAAGTTGATATGAGTGATGCATTCATGATTTGCATACACATGTATTTCTGCATTGAAAATGAGTTATAAATGTTTTGGCTAAAAGCCTAAGAAATATGTGTTTTGTAAACTCATTGACATTTTTTCTATGACAAGAAAAATGATATCAAAAGTTTAGCTTACTTTTTTTTATAAACTGTCTCCCACGAGCTTTCAAGCTCACCCCCTTCCTGTCCCATCTTCAGGTGATAGCTAAGAGATCAAGTGATCGAGAGCCTAAGGGAATTGCTTCATTTGTTATTTTGTGTTTTTGTAATAAGCCAATGGTGTGGCTTTTGAGATGTAAGTAAAGTTTCTGCAAACTCTGTTGCTTGAGTAAGGAAATGATAGATTGAAGTAATTTCGATTGAGTATGTTATATTGACTCCCTTGTTAAAAGGGTTAAGTTAGAGGAATAAGTTTTGTTTTGATGTTTGACTATTGTGGGCACGCCACCCTTATGGGATGATGCCTAATAAGGGTTCATGGAAATAACCCTACAAGGTAATATGCACGCTCAAGTTAAGTATGATGATATTCGCAAGAGTTGAGTTCCGAAATCGGTGCCCAACAATTGTGGTAGCAAAGCAAGAAGATAAATCGATGATGGTTAAAGAGATTACAAGGAGCCACACTCAAGTATTATGGTATTCTGAAGAGTTGGATTCCAGAAACAAACGAAACCCAACATGAGTGGTATCAAAGCCCAGTATTAGGATCTTACATGGGCAACTTTCGGGATATGTGTAAATCGCAAGAGCGATTGTTAAGAGTTTGGGGCAATAGAATTAGTAAGAAGAATAGTGTCTTGATAGAGTGTATGGTAAGGAAAGTTTGTGGATATTTAGCAATAAGAATTATGGCGTAGTCCTATATGTTAGACACAGATTCAGTA
>JAOSBL010001154.1:0-10444 GCA_027568915.1 Erythroxylum roraimae | reverse complement strand
GATGATTTCTGGATCGGTAGAGCTCTAAATGAGATGATTTCTAATTTGTCGTAAACTAGAGACATGGACCTACAAATCAACCAAATAGTCTAATTGGATCTTAAAGATAAAAGGATACATCCGAATTCAAACCTTATGTCATCGACAATGGACCTATGGCTGGACTATACGATGAATGGCATAAAGCAGCTATACACATCACAGGAAGATCAGGTATTTTGCGCAAAAGTTCCTCAAGCAATCATTTTTCCTGAAGCCGATCCATTAACCACCTATCTTTTTACCAAAGTGGACTCATGGATACTATCTACCTCACCAATCTAAACCTTCTATTAGAATTCCCTATCGGATTTATGCAAGCAGTCAAAAACTACAAGGATCGTTTTGCAAAGGAACGAGAAATATTTATCAAAATTTTTAGCAGTTATCCAATCTTCAAAGAACATGATACTATCAAGGATGCAGAAATCAAATTATCTAAAATTGTTTTTCTCACCGTTGGAATAAGCAACGACATTTATCCACCTATTGATGAACCACCACAACATACATTCAAATGGGAACTCATTAATCAATTCAACCTCCACTGTCCCGAAGGAGTATTTATCCAAGGATCTAGGATCACCAACGAATCAACAATCAAGATCAATTACAAAGGACTTAATCAGGTTATGGTTTCAACTTACAAATCGACAGTTACTCCAGATGCACTTCATATTATTAAGAAATTTTTACTACCATTTTCTACTATGGAAGGAATTTTTAGTGAACTTTCTACCTCATGGAAATATGCAATTTGTCATCAATTACAAGGTCATCCTCAACATAAATGCAAATACTACCCCTCCTCAACCTGTCAGGTAGAACCCAACAACGAATCAATTAAAGCCATTATTGAAGAATAATTAAAGCAGCAAACAAGCCAAAGTAGCTAGCCTAATATAGGCCCCTCTCTTTTTGTAAAGTTATGTAAATTATTGTCCGGATTGACTTTGCTTTTTTACTTTTACTTAAGGTAGATTCCTTTTCCTTTTTTCTTTATCTCTTTTCCTTTTAGTTTGTCGGCCATACTGTTTAGACCTTTGCCTTTTGTTTGCCTATATATGTAACCTTCGAGCCTACAGAGCTTACATGAAATAAACTCTCTCTTTCTTTCTTATCCTCTCACTATCCTCTCTTCTTCCTGGTATTGGCTTCTCGAGGAAACGCAAGAGGTATGAAACTAAGTTTGCTTATTTCATCATTACTTTATATAATTATTTAGCAATCATCATTTATTCAATATCAGAAATCATAACTCTCTCTCTCTCCAGACAAATCGAACTCTGTAGTTTAATAATTAGATCACAACCATTAGACCTCCATCGACTGACAACAAAAGAAAAACAATATCTAATAGCTCAAATTCAACTTAGAACTAAGCTTCACCATCCTCATATAATTTTTCCTTTATTTCAGAACAAATTATGATTTATTTCGAGCAAAAAGCTGCACTCAAAGATTTGATCCAGCATAGTTATTAGATAGACAAACACTATGATAGACAACTAATTCGATTCAAGAAGATCTTAAGATTAGCAGAAATTACTAGAAATTATAATAGACAATATGAATGTACCCAGATGATTATTTTCATTAACCAGATTAAATCTGTTAATAGGCAAAATAGAAAAGATTATATTAGACAAATTATTATAGATTAGATTTCAACAACAAGATTAATGCAATGTCTTTCTATTTTATTGCATCATCAATAATCCAGATTATTATTCTCTCTTTAATTTATATCCAGCCTTTTCTAGTTATGCTTATTACTAGTTTATTATGTTTATATCCAATAGAAATATTAGATTTCTTATATACATGCTTTATAAGCAGCTTTAATTACCAACTTCGCAAATATTTATGGTGTAGACTATTTAACCTCAATTTCGCTGCTGCCTATGATATATATAGCTTATATTAGATTCTTTATAATGACAACACCTAATTTTCCTGTTTGCAATCAATTAATGAATCATATACAATAAATTAGACAATTAAAAAATCAATATTATGATGAATTCAAATATTTTGAAAATCGTTATAATTATGTTCAATTTGTTATATCTAATAATCAAGCTTTAGAATGTATAAAAGAAAGATTAGATTTAACTCAAAATTTATATCAATTTTATACACAAGAATTAAATCAATTAGATATAACATTAGTCGACCATCAAATCAGTACACCTTATCATCAAAATGACTGAACAAAATCAAGACCTAAATATATTAGATATAGATAATTTAGAATTAACCGAATCAACTGGAACATTTCATATAAATACATTATTATCTAATGAAAAACAAAAATGAATAGCTAAAGCTCAATTAAATTTAAAAGCCAGACAAGACATCCAATCTTCAATTTTTTAAAATTTTCTATATTGCAAAAATATTATTTATTTTGGCAAAATAGTTCATGAAACACCTATTAGAATGGATCAATGTAATGGACATATTCGAATTAGTTTAATAGATCAAGAACAAATCTCAAAACAGTTACAAAAAATACCTGAAGACAAACAATCAAAAATTGGTTATATTAATCTATAGACTATACAGATTCTTTTAAAATCTACTTTCCAAGAAGGAATAGATTCACCTATAAGAATTGAAATAGTAGATGAAAGAATGAACAAATAGGAATGATGAATAGAAATTTAGCATATGGAAAAATTAAATTTAACACTCGTTTAAAATTTGGAATCCCTCTCAAATCACCTAATTTAGATGATACAATAACTATAGCTTATAAATTCTACAAAGAGGATTTAATGACCCATGGACAATATCCCTTTTCTATTACTTATCAAATAAGTTATGCATTAACCAACTCTCATCATAGTATCGAATTCAAAAATACTAACAAAATATATCTCGATCAACTATTTAATGATGTTGCAAAAGTACGAACAAATTTTAGAACTAAATTGAGAACATTACCTGTAATCCAATATCCAATCCACATCAATTCATCCATAACTAGAAGACATTCTTTTTCAGAATAGCCATGTTCTTCAACGTCCTCTCAATTATTAAAATCACAATCCTTACAATTGTCCAAACCAATTCGATTTATAGATTCTGGAAAAAAAATATAACAAAACATTAAAATTACTGACCCTATTATTCCTAGTCTTGCAATAGAAAATTCTATAGAACTAGAAGATATTAAAAATCAAATCACTCATTAAACTACTTATATCAAAAATACATTGTGAGCGTTACACAATATATTAAAGAAATAAAGATTAGAAATGCAAATTATTGAATTAATACAAGTTCAATCAAGTACTGTACAGATAATTTAACAATTAGTCAAAGAAAACAAATAACAAATAGAAGTTATACAAAATTTAGAGCAAAAATTAGACAACAGATTGAAAAATATCAAAATAGGAGGCGTAAGCACAAAAGTGAACACAACTATGCAAGATAAACGAGATTCAACAAGATCACAAAATAAACATATATTGAGACTTCATATATTTAAGCTCAAAGTTCTACATCAACAAATCCAAACCACACATTGAATATCTAACACTTGATTAAACTCTAATAAAGAATGTTCAACTACAAATTACAAATCCTAAACTTAGGAGTTCATAAATCATAGCTAAACATAGATTAAGCTACTCCCCTTTTAAGCCCATTGAACTCAAGCCATTGCTACATCTTCAAGAGGAGAAGAGGTGCCTAGCCACGCATAGCTCCAATATAATCCACGATCGAGAACCCACTGGAAACACCCAAAGTAGCAGTCGATGGTGGAAATTGGAAGAAAATGGTATAGAGAGAAGATGATGTTGTGTGTGTGAAGACGGAGACAGATGGTGGAATGAATGATGAATGTGTTAGCTCCCTTCTCTACTGTTAAGTTAGCCTAAAATGGGTCTTTTTTACGAAATAGGTCGATGGATCGAATTGTACAGTGGATAAATTTGCCAAAAATGGTCCGGTCAGTGCCAATTCAAAGGTTTCGCGCAGCGAGAGGATGCATTCGCCACAGCGAACTTTTCCTGAAAGATTTATTCAGTCAACTTTAGCTTTTGCCGCGGCACAAACATTATCGTCATCGCGGCGAACTTTTCTGGAAGGATTCGTCAGTAGATATACAGATTGGCAAACTTGCCTGTTTCACTTCTTTGACTTGTTAACTTGTGCTCTTGTTCTTCAATCCTTGGCTCTACTTCTTAAATCTCCTACAATGAAAAATAGTAGTTTGCAGTATCAATTGTTCTAAGAAGATCAATTTAGTGCAATTTCTAATTATTTGTGACAATTTTACCTTCAAACTACATTAATTCAAGACAAGCACTCAAAAGTTAAATTAAGCACAAAATCCAAAAATAAGATCTAAGAAGTATCATAAAAACCATGAAATTGTCACCAACTGATATAGAAAACTTGGGTTCAATTAATGATAAAAGAGGTAGGGGTACTGATTTCTCATATGCTCCTCCCTTTCCCATGTGGCTTCCTCACTCGAATGACTCTTCCAAAGGACTTTCACAAATAGGACCACTCGGTTCCTTAGTTGTTTATTCTGATAGCCAATTATCTTAACTGGTTCTTCAATATAGCTCAGATTACTAGAGACTTCAATCTCCTGAGTCGGTATCACATGAGTTGGACCTGACCGATATTGCCTAAGCATAATTACACGAAACACATTATATATCTGAGCCTTTTTAGAAATATAAATTATCTCATATGGACCAATGTACCTCGAACTTAGCTTACCCGTCTTACTAAATCTCAGCACATCTCGTCAAGGTGAAACTCTCAGAAATACTCTATCACCCACTTGATACTCCATATCTCGTCTGTGCTGATCCATATAGCTTTTCTGTTTATCTTGTGCTGATTTAATTCTGCTACGGATCAATTTCAACTTGTCAACAGTATCCTGAATCAATTCTGGGCCTTCAGCAATTCTTAGACCCTCTTCATCCTAATATAAAGGCGAACGACACTTTCTGCCATACATCGCCTCGTATGGAGCCATACCAATACTACTGTGAGAATGATTATTATAGGCAAATTCAATCAAAGCTATATACTGATCCTATGCTCCTTGAAACTCCAAAACACAAGCTCTGAGTATATCTTAAACAGTCTTGATCGTCCTCTCACTCTGACCATCTGTCTGGGAATGAATTGCAGTACTAAAATTTAGTTTTATACCCAAAGTTGTCTATAAGCTACGCCACAATCTCGAGGTAAATCTAGGATCTCTTTCCGATATAATGGAAACTGGAACCCATATAATCTCACAACTTCATTCACATATCTTCGAGCTAACTGATCTAGTGAATAGTTTTCTCTCACTAGCAAGAAATGAGTTGACTTGGTTAGTCTATCAACAATGACCCAATGGCATCATATTGCCTTGGAGTCCTTGGCAAACTCATAATAAAATCCATAGTCATTCGTTCCCATTTTCACTTCGGAATAGGTAACGAATGTAATTTTCCAACTGGAGCCTTATGCTCAGCTTTAACCTGCTGACAAGTTATACACTTAGAAACGAACTCCGCTACTTGCTTCTTCATTCCAAGCCACTAGTAATGTTGTTTCAACGAGTTATACATCTTGGTGATACCAGGATGCATAGCATAAGCTGCTACATGTGCTTCCTCCAAGATCTCTTTCCTCAAATCATCAACATTGGGCACACATAATCTTTGCCTTAACCACAATGTATCATCTCTCACCTTAAAATCAGAATCTAGATTCACTTTCAACTTCTTAATTAACTTTACTAATTCTGGATCCATACTCTGAGCCTCTTTGATTCTTTCAAGCAATATAGGTCTCAACTTCAATGTAGCTATCAATGTTTCATTCTGCCCCAAATTTAATTCCATATTCAGTGCTCTCAAATGAACTAGGCTCAGTAACCTCGATAATTGTACTTGAGCCATACTGCTATTGGACTTCCGACTTAATGCATCAGCTACTACATTAGCTTTCTCAGGATGATACTCAATTGTACAATCATAATCTTTCAACAATTCTATCCATATCCTTTGTCTTATATTCAACTTTTTTTGGCCTAATAGATAATTCAAAATCTTGTGATCAGTGAACACCTGAAAAGTTTCTCCATACAGTTAATGTCTCCAAATTTTCAAGGAAAATACTACTGTAGCAAGTTCCAAATCATGTACTGGATAATTAAATTAATAAAACTTCAACTGTCTCGATGCATATGCTATTATTTTTCCATGTTGTATTAGTATATATCCTAAACCCTGATGTGACGCATCACTGTACACAATATAACCTCCAAAGCCAGATAGAATAGCTAACACTGGTGCTGTAGCTAACTAATGCTTAAGCTCCCCAAAACTCCTCTGACAATCATCATTCCATGTAAAAGACATATTCTTTCTCAGAAGTTTTGTCAAAGGGGCTGAGCTCAATGAAAACCCCTCGGAAAACCTTCTATAATTGTCAGCTAATCCAAGAAAACTCTAGATCTTAGACACATTCCTCAGAGCCTCTGACTTCATCACTGTTTCTACTTACTTTGGATCTACCTAAATGCCCTGTCCAAACACTATGTGACCCAGAAATACTACTTGATCAAGCCAAAATTCACACTTACTGAACTTGGCATTTAACTGTTTCTCCCTAATTATCTGAAGAACCAATCTCAGATGTGTAGTATGATCTTCTCTACACTTCGAGTACACCAAAATGTCATCAATAAAGACAATCACAAAGCGATCTAAATAAGGTTGAAACACCTTATTTATCAAAGAAATAAAAGTTGCCGAGGCATTAGTCAATCCAAATGGCATTAGAAAATACTTAAAGTGTCTATATCTTGTTCTACATGCACTCTTCGGTACATCAGTCTCAACTATTTTCAACTGATAATATCCTGATCTCAAGTCTAACTTTGTGAACACCTGACCTCCCTATAATTGATCAAACAAATCATCAATCCTCGGCAATGGGTATTTATTCTTAAGTTATCTGATTCAACTACCGGTAATCAATACACAATCTCAAAGTTCCATCTTTCTTCTTTACAAACAATACCAGAGCTTCACAAGGTAACACACTAGGCCTGATGAAACCCTTATCTAACAACTCTTGTAACTGGGTTTTCAATTCCTTCAGTTCTACAGGTGCCATCCTGTATGGAGGAATTGATATAGGAGCGGTACCTGGAACAAGGTCTATAGTAAACTCTGTCTCCCTTTCAAGGGATAAACCTGGTAGTTCTGCAAGAAACACATCCAGGAAATCGCTAATAACAGGAATATCCTGAATGGTTTGTTCATTTCGTGTGTTCACTACATGGACCAGATAAGCCTCACATCTATTTCGGATCAGTTTTAGTACACTCATAAAGGAAATTAGTCGAGTTGGCACAGCCTGACTAACTCCTCGATACACCACTCTCGGCTGGTTAGGGGATTTAAGAACTACTTTCGTCGTATAATAATTCATCACAGCCCGATGTGCAGTAAGCCAATCTATGCCTAGAATAACATATATTTCCTTTAACTGCAATACAATCAAATCAGCTTCTAACTCTACCTGATCAATCTGAACTATACACCTTTTACATACCTTAACAACCATTGTTGTGCTACCCACTGGCGTGCATACTTCTAACCCACATTTCAATATCTCTCGCTCACAATGCAATTAAGATGCTAGATGCAGTGTGATGAATGAATGTGTAGACCCTAGATCTACCAATGCATATGCTTCAAAATGAAAAACATTCAACACACCTACTACAACATCTGGGGAGTTCTACTCTTCCTGTCTGGTGATGGCATAGACCCTGGCCTGAGATTGCGGCTGATTACTCTACACCTCAGTTCTAACACTAGGCTCTGTTAACTAAGTTTTGCCTCTACCTCTACCTCTCTGTGTAGATCTGCTATCTCTACTCTGTTGAACCGTTGTCTTAGTCATTGTTCCTCCTATCACTCCAGATTGTGGTCCTAACATCTCAGGGCAATATCTGATTAGATATTCTACAGAACGACAACGAAAACAAGCTCCCGTTAACCTCCAATATTCACCCCCATGCTTCTTACCATAGTGTTCACAATCAGGTAGCTATTGGGATTGAATGGAGGGCATTTGTCCTCTACCTCTCCCAGACTGAACAAATCCACCTTTTGATCAGGGTCCAGATTGTCTCGATCTAGATTGGAATCGAGACGATCTATTCTGACGCTTTCTGAAGCTTCTGCTAAAATCAACCTTAGATTCATCCTGCCTCTTTTCTTTAACCTCTTGTTTATACTCTCCCTGACTAGCCTCGTTCTGATTTCCATGTTCAAACTATCTACATATGTCTTCCTCAATTGGGATCAATGCAGTTGCATACCCTATTAACTCATTGATTTTTATTTCATACTCTGCCACTGTGAGCCTACCTTGTTTCAAATCTAAAAATTCTTTCATCTTCCGATCCATATAAATCTTAGGCATATAGTTCTCTCGAAACACCCTCAAAACAATGTTGTTTCAGGGTGTTATACATCTTGGTGATATGAGGATGCATAGTGTAAGCTACTACATGTGCTTCCTCCAAAATCTATTTCCTCAAATCATCAGCATTGGGCACACATAATATTTGCCTTAACCACAATATATCATCTCTGACCTCAAAATTAGAGTCCAGATTCACTTTCAACTTCTCAATTAACTTTACTAATTTTGGATCTCTACTCTAAGCCTCTTTGATTCTTTCAAGAAATACTGGCTCAATTTCAATGTAGCTATCAATGTTTCATTCTGCCCCAAATTTAATTGCACAATCAGTGCTCTCAAATGAACTAGGCTCGGTAACCTCGATAATTGTACTTGAGCCACACTGCTATTGGACTTTCGACTTAATGCATCAGCTACCACATTAGCTTTGCTAGGATGATACTCAATTGTACAATCATAATCTTTCAAGAATTCTATCCATCTCCTCTATCTCATATTCGACTCTTTCTAGCCCAACACATACTTCAAACTCTTGTGATTAGTGAACACCTGAAAAGTTTCTCCATATAGATAATGTCTCTAAATTTTCAAGGCAAATACTATTGCAGCAAGTTCCAAATCATGTACTAGATAATTAAATTCATGAGACCTCAACTGTCTCGATGCATATGCTATTACTTTGCCATGCTGCATCAGTACACATCCTAAACCCTGATTTGAGGCATCACTGTATGTTGGATCGGAAAAAGAAAGCATGCTATATTTGGAGAACTGGTAGATTTCAAAACTTTTTAGAAATCATATTTGCAACGGAAGCAATATATCTAAATCATCATGCAAACCCATACATGATATGGTATAAGGATAATAATAAACATAAACAAGATGAAGAGTATTACTGAATCCTTTGCTACGGCTTTAATTCCTCACTGCGCTATCCTCTCCTTGTTCTTGTATCCAAAGCATTTGCTTTTGAATCTTTTCCTTTATCAATCTATTTTCTCCTTGTTGTTGTATCCTCAACCAATTTGATTTACCTCTTGTTCTCCTAGGACAACTTGGTTAATAAAATCCTTTGGTGGGAAAGGAGAAGAAACACTTTGGAGGAATATTGTTTTAGAAGAAAGAAGGAAACAACGAGACACTTCTCATACAATTTTTGATTTTTTACTGCAAGATAGGAGAGAGAGTGATAAAATTGTAAGAACCCCTTCTTACACTCTCCCACTTTCGGTTAACAACAAAGGAAAGAAGAGTCTTCCATCAAATGCATCATTTCTTTATTTAATCAATCATAAAGAAGCCATTAAATGAGACTCTTCTCATTTGTCTGTAAGATGACTATATGAAAGTCTATTAACCTAATATTATCATGTGCATTTTGGTTTTTAGAGATATAAGAAGGAAGATGGTCCATCGAATGTCCATCTTTCTTCTTTAATCCAATCAATGGTAATAGGTTACATGCTAACATTAAAAGATAACCATTAAACCACTTAATGGTAAGTTCATAACTCCATTTAATGATGATAAACCATAATAAAGACCATCTTTATTTAGCATTTTAATGTCAAATGTGCAGCTGCAAATTTAACCCTAATAAAACCGAAATTGATCCTTTATTTCTTAAAAAATTTGTTTTAATATAATTATCTAATCAATTATATTAAACCAAAGTCTAGCCCATTTCTAAATGAACATTTGGACTTTTAATCAACCATTAATTAGTACAAGCCCATCATTCAATTATGGGCTTCTAAAACCTCCGTTTATATTTCTTACTTAGCTTGATAACCTTGCTTGAAGCCAAGTGGGGAATCTTATTGGCCTTTGATAATTCAAGCTCCAAAAAGCCTAAAATTAATTTAATCTCATTAGAATTAATTCTAGCTTATTAACTAAATGTCATTCCACTAAAGACAATTAG
>JAOSBL010001065.1:0-10448 GCA_027568915.1 Erythroxylum roraimae | reverse complement strand
AACATATCCAATTTGCACACTAAGGTTTTTAACAAGGTTTTAATTAAATGGTTGTTTGATTAATTCCTTGGACTTAAAGAGTCCCTTAAGGTTGATTTTTCGGAACTTAGTGGATTTTGTCCCCGCAATCTAATTTTTGAACCGTGATAGCGGAAGCACATTTTCAAGAGGATTTCCTATCATTTGATCATTATTTAAATTTCTATTGATTTCAAAATCCCAAAATCCAAAAAAATATTCGTTTATACATTTTTCTTCAATTTTAATTACTTTCCTCAATTTTAGTCAACACACAAAACCCCCAACTTTTTACCAGCTTTAATTGCACTTGTTTGACTTAGGCTAGCTTTAAACCATTTTTCGTCGGTTCCGAGAAGTGAGACTACCTGAGGTTGCACACTACACTGCAATCCTTGGTATAAATTGTTTTTGACTGGTTCTCAAGGATCGATTCTAAGATCGAACGACGAGCCGCGATCACTACACCAACATCACGCCAGGCGAGAACGTAAGCAAGAGGTGCCAGCACCAGGGACGAATGAAGTTGACGCAGGCGCAGCTTGAAGACTCCACGCAGCCAGGAGACGCACCAACAGAAGGGACGCACCATGCAGCAGCCCCACCAAGCGCGCTACAGCAGACGCACCACGCAAACACTAGAGGAGAGACCCACCAGTTAGAGGAGCTGTTGGAGACGCAAGCACGCAGGAGGCAGACCAAGCAGAGGCGCAGCAACGCACATAGTGAGCAGAGATAAAGGGTGACGCAGAAAAGGGATTATTCCTTCTCTGTTTTATTATTTGATTTGTTCTAATGTTGATTGCTGATCTTGATTTATATGGTCTTCATCTTATTATGTTTGAGTAGCTTCCTCAAAGCTTCAAGGTTGGGGCAAGCTTTTAGCTAATTTTCTGTGGATTGAATTTCGGTTGATTTATGAGTATGGATTTATAGGTTTGATTTTTCTGTTTTGATATTAATTTTGTTGGTATTGTGTTTGGCCAACCATTACTTAGCATTAGTTTTTAATTGAAGAACCGATAAGTGAAAATTGATAATGGAACTCTAAACAGGGAACTTATAAATTTCAGATTTAGACATAAACTGAATGTATGAGAGAAAACTATGTTAGCAAAGAACTTAATGGGTTATGCTTGATTGCTAGTTTATGACAGTAGATTAGGATTATTGCATAATACTCCTTTGATACCTTGAAAAAGGATCTAAGAAACTCTAGGCTCAACCTTCTATCAACCAAAATTCGCCTCATAAATTGATCCAGGTAAAATCCATAGAAAACGCTAAAAGTGAAACCATTCTTGAAGCTTACCACATTCCATTCGAATTAAATCCTATAGACATTCGTATCATTGTTTAGCATTGATTTTATTATTTTTGATAGTTAATTTTCTTAATTTAATTCCCCAACCATACACAACTGCTTAGTCCAACTAATTGAGTGATCCAAGCCTAGTACTTACACAATTACTTCCTGTGGAACGATATTATACTATACTACTTGAGACCCGAGAGCTTGCGGAGTTGCATCAATAGCACATCATTAACCTACGATTAATAGTTGCTAAGAGAGGTATGAGAACAACAATTCATTAAAGTATGTTTAATTGTGTGTAGGAGGCATTGAACCGATGACCGGGTTCCTCATGTATTCATCACTTTTCATCATTTTTAATGTTTTCTTTACTTTGTTTTCATTGGTTTAGTTTCATTTTATTTTCTTATTTGAAAACCAACAAACCCCCCGTAACCTAAACACCAATTATTTTCATTTCAAAAGCTAACTGAACACTCTCTATAGGATTGACCTAGAATTACTACTAGTTATAGTTTTAGGTATAGTTATTTTGTGTAGTGTTATGATGTGCTATAATGTAGCAAGAAAGCATTTGTGATTCACTTAAGACTCTTTAAGTGTATTGTTTATGCTTTGGTACATTCTCAAGCTTGTAAAAAACTTGATAAAACTATGAAAATTACATTTTTGTTGAATATAAAACATATAGATTATATGATCCTCCTAGTGAAAAAATAATAATAAGAAGGGCTATAGTGTTTGATGAAAAAGCTAGTTTGGATTAATATAAAACTGAAAACAAAATGCAAGAACAAATTATTATAATCAATGATGTCTCTATAAATTTTATAGAACCTTTGACTATCAAGACAGATGCCTCTGGTGATGTAATAGGAGTTACGCTATCTCAAAATGGCAAGCTTATAGCCTTTATGAGTCACATTTTAGGACTTTTGAAGTGATAATGGTCTACTTATGCCAAGGAGATGCTTGTTATAATTGAAGAAAGTTGGTTATAGTGTCCTTACTTGCTTAGGCAAAGATTTTTTTCAAATTAATTGATTAGAGAAACTTGAAATACTTTATTGAACAAATGGGGGTCAGTCTCGAACAGTAAAAATGGGCAAGTAAGTTTCTTGATTATGATTATGAAATAATTATCATATAAGGAGAGAAAATAATGCAGAAATGCATTATCATACAAACTAGATACTCCAATCTTTCACTATATATTTATTGTAGAAGTTGATATTTAGGTATAATTCAAACGGGTCTTAGTAACAAATACTATGTGTAAAACCTGATGCTTAGAAACAACATGAATTACAAATGGCAATATGGCCACCTACCCTTCAAAACTAGAACTATAATTCCTACAAAAGCTATATTGTGAACCAAACTTATACATGAAGTCTACGAATCAAAGATTGTGGGATGCTCAAGAGTGCTGCATACTTTTAAGAGATTGCTTAAACAATTTATTAGCCTAATATGTATCATTTAGTGCAATAATATGTTTAACAATGTGAGACATATCAATAAATCAAAATTGAAAATTTAGCCCCATTTATACTTCTACAGCCACTACCCATTCCATATTAAGTATAAGATGACATTACCCTTAATTTTATAGAAGGACTGCCATCATCATAAAAGAAAGAAGCAATAATGGCAGTCGTAGATAGACTAAGCAAATCAATCCATTTTTTGCCACTAGTTCACCCATTCATAGAAAAAATGATGGTCAAACACTTCTTTAACATCATCATCAAATTCCACAAGTTACCTTAAACAATTATAAGTGACTAAAACCCTTTCTTTTTCAGTAAGTTCAAGAAGGAATTTTTTCAAATGTCTAGAACCAAGCCATAATTTAGTACCACCTACCATTTGCAAATTGAAGGTAAAATGGAGGTAGTTAGTGGATTTTTTGAGTAATATCCATATTGCTTCATTCATCAATGGCTATGCAAATGGTGTTCATATTTACCTTAGACTGAGTATAGTACTACATTATATACTTCCAATGGGATGAACCCTTTCTAAACGCTATATAGCAGGCCTCCTCCCCCTATTCCTTTGTACCAATTAGGGGGTTAAGTAATAGATGGAGTTGAAAGCTTTGCTCACTAGAGATAAAGTGTTGTAACAAATTAAATAAATTTACAATTGTCCATTAATCAAATGAAGCAAATAGTAGACAAGAAGAGGAAGGATGTCTCCTTTGTAATAGATGATATGATGTTTCTTAAATTACATTTGTATTAGCAATAAAGTCTACAAACAAACATATCAAAAGCTAAAAACTCATTTTTATGGTTTCTATGTAATCTTAAAATTTTTAGGTCTATTGCCTACAAACTTTAGCTGCCAGAAATAACTTACATACATCATATCTTTTATGTCTCTCAACTAAAATGAGACATTGGAAATAATGTCACTTTCTCTATAAACATATTGGCAATTTTAGATAATAGTGCAGTTGAAATTCAACCTCAAATAGTCCTTGACATATATTAGGTCAAATTAGGGAAGTTGGAAGGAACCTAGTACAATTGGAAACATTTGCCTATTGAGGCGCCATATGGGAAAATACTAAGCTCCTGTCAAATAATTTCGTCCTTGGTTCCTTAAGGACAAGAATCCAATTAGTGGGGGAAGTAAAGATTAGGTTGAGACATTTAGTGAAAAAATCACAAGGCTAAATTCTAAGTATTTGTCTTAAACTAAAAACGTGGATAATTCAAAATAATTAGTAGTTGGTGGAAGAAGCATAAAGTATTATGCCAACTAGGAGACTATTTAGGATATTTGTTAGCATCACTTTCTGTGACTAATTCTTTTGATTTTTATAAGATACTTGCTATTTTTTAGGTTGGAATGTTGAACACTTATCTACAAAATCATTTGAGTTGATAATAATAAAAATCATCATTGGTAACATAAAATCCAAAGTTTCATAATAATATAAGTATTGTGTTTGAGTGAACAACCTAACTTTTAATTAGACAATTATTAATTTATTATATATTTTATTGCTTGTTCTTTCACCATGTTTTAAATTTCTCTGTCTCAAACCTATATTTATACTATTCATACTAACACCTCCATTAATGAAATTTCTATTATTTAGTTTACATTTTTAATGGGTTTGGTAAAATTACAAAAATATTTATTTAAATATGAAATACAAAATCATCACATCCAACTAAACATTTATTCTTTATGTGTTTCTTCTACACACAAGCGTAGCGTAAAGAAAAAGATTAAAAACACTACTACTATAAGATACCAAATAGTTTATTTATTAATATAGGGAATGTTAGGTCATATAAAGGATTTTGTAGCGTACACGTCATTTATCCTTTCTTTCTTCAGAAACAGGTCACCTTGTATGTATACCATGACCTATCAGATTTTGTAGCTTACACGTCATTTATCCTTATCAGATTTTAGTACTTGTTCTTTTCCTACTTTGATTGGCATGGAACCAACCGTTACTTTAGTGATTATACTATAAAAATATGTCTCGATTATTGCATGAAATTTTAGAATAATATTTAATGAAAAAGTAAAAATATAAATGATGGCTTGTTAATTCTTTTAATATTTTTCAAGTATGATCCTAAATTTATCTCATTGTAAGATTTAAAAAGTTTACTTAAAATTCATAAGAGATTTTTCAAAATCAAAATAATAAGAACAATTTTATTAAAATTTAGGTTTAATAGTTTTGAAACTATTGTTACTCTTGAAAAAAGAAATTTAACATTTCACTTGTTTTTTTTTATTTTTATATGAAAGCTCTAATTTAAATATGACACAATTTGGCTTAAGAATAAAAATAAAATATATACCATCTGAATTGATTTAACAAAATTGATTAAAGGAACCTAAATTTATCTATTTTATTTTTATGAAAAAGGTTTTCACCTTAATGACATTTCAAAATGAAATCTAGTGTGATTCATAAAGCTGTCATTTTATTAATTTTCACGCAATGATGAAGTAAATAATATATGAGAACGAATACCGATAAGATGCATTTATACCTAAAGGTTAAAGTTATAAATCCATCTTTGAGCTATTTACAAAAATTTAAAGAAGTCCCTTAAGTTTTCATGTTAATAAATTGCCTTTCGGCCACTAAATATGTCCACGTAACAACTCTTATATGTAAATTTTTTTAATAATATCATAGTTAATGTAAGATAATAAATTATCGATGCAATAGAAAAGATTTTAAATGGTTCATTATTTTTAGAAGTAAATGTTAACATTAACAATTAATTTTGTAAAATATGAACTTATTTCATGATTTTCATAAAACTTGAGAGTTAATTCATATATTTTACTAAATCTATCAGTGTAAATTACATGATTAATTTGAATGTAAGTAATTATAAATTTAAACTTAATTATCTCATATTAAGGTGGCTGCTCCACTAGAAAATAAAATAAAAATGAAACTACTTGATACAAATATAAGGCATGTACATCAAAGTATACATTCATAATACATAAAATCAAATAGTTTTGAATCATATACATATGCAGAACAGTATTAAGAACTTCAGGGACATCTTGCCTCCTGCCTCCTACTTTCTTCTTCTCCTTCTTGTTATTGGTTTCTAGTTATTTCTTAAAACTCTGCTTTCCTTCCCAGTGTTTTTGTCTTCCTTCCTTATTCTCCAGCTTCACTCACTCCTATTCATTCTTGATGCCATCGTCTATTCTTCAGAAAATTATAAGGGTAACTTTATAATTTTCCTTTTCCCTCCACTACAAGTTACTGGTTTGGGAAACCTTTATGTGAACACTTTCCCTATCTATCTTTTAGTATGCTTCCTGTTAGAAACTCGACCAGCCTTGAGTAGTGCACTTTTGAAGACTTTCCGTCCTTGCCCTTCAAAACTCAATCCTTGGATCTTGAAGAATGCTCCAAATCTTCCAACATTCTCCCTTCTATCCTGACTTATCCCCCATCTTTGCATTCCCCTTCACTCAGCCCTAATGTTGCTCCTAAAACTAAAACTCTAGTCACCGTAGGATCCTCTACAAGGTCCTGGACCTGGACCCAAGTCATTGGTGACTCCAATCCTAAACTCAAAGTCTCATCCCCGAAGCAATTCTAAAACTCATATTATCGCACCACCTTTGGAAACACTCAAAGCAGGAGCTGAACTCTAGAATGCTACCTTGATTGGGTTCTTTTTGGATAAAAGGATCTTCTTTACTGTAATGAAGACTTGGGCATTGAACAACTGAAAATATTAAGGATTCAAAGACTTACTTGTTAATGACCAAGACATCTTTCTCTTCAAATTTCATAGCAAATTTGAAGCCACAAAAGTTCTTGAGCATGGTGTTTAGCGTGTGAACAACAAGCCTTTGCTCTTGCAAAACTAGAGACTAGGAGTAGGCTGTCAAGAAATTAAACAATCTAACATCTCCATATGGATGTGCATCTATGGCATACCTTTGGAGTACCAGACAACCACTAGATTAAGCCACCTGGCTAACTTTTCAGGCAAACCCATATGTATGGGCCAAGCTACAACAAAAACAAGCAGAATTAACTATACCAAAGTGTGTGTTGTGGTGGATGCAATGAAGTACTTACTAGAGGAGATACTACTATTTAGGCTAATGATAATATGGAGTTGGTTGAAGTTGTGGTCAAGTATCCTATACATGGAAGCCCCCTTTTGCCTCAATAAAAAAACTTGGAAGGCCACTGGTAGACTATTTAAATCTGGCTTCTCTCAAAACATAAATAAAGATGACAATATACAAGTTCAAAAAACAACAATAATAATTTAAGAAGAAATCAATATTGAGCAGACTAATCTAGCAATTAATAATGAAGCTATCAATATAAAAGGAACTGAAATTCATAGAATGATAACAAATCCTAGGAAGTAGTAAATAATAGCAATGCCTTAGGTACCCCACTAAGGTAACTACAATAGATAATTCTTACAATGAGGTGATTGGGTTCATATCTACTGGTAGGAGAATATACAACAGAAGGAAAAAGGTCCACAATTGACCAAACCTCATTATATTTTCTGCTTGGAATGTCAGGGGTCTTAATTCCCCTAAGAAGAAACTTTTGTTAAATGACTTCATAAAGGAAAATAAGCCTATTCTATTAGGCATATTGGAGTCTCGAATTAAGCAAAGTAGTTGTGATATTTTGGGGGGTTTTATCAAGTCAATGGAAGTTGATTCACAACTACGATGAACATCCCAATGGAAGAATACTATTGGTGTATAATCAAACTAGAGTTTCAATCGTTAACTATACTATTATAGATCAAATCATCCATTTAAAAGTCCATCTACTATAATTAAATGTCAACATATACCTCTCTTTCATTTATGCTTATAACTACTCCTTTCAAAGAGTTGCTTTATAAACCAGGCTTAGAAGTATAGTCCCTTTAATAAAGGAGCCTTGACTTATATTTTGTGATTTCAGTGCAACAATATGCTTTGAAGAGTTAGAAAGTGAATCAACTCTCAAACATAGCTCTGAAGATCTAAAGAGTTTTCTAAATGACATGCAAGTATCTGATCTCCCTTATAGTGGGACTTTTTTCACATGGTGCAATAAATATAATGGGAGCACACTCATCAGGAGGAAATTGGATAATTGTCTATCTAAAATGAAGTGGATACAGAGAATTCCTTAGTCTTATGCTTTATTTACCAACACTAATCTATCTGGCCACTCTCGAATTTTGATCTTCCTCAATGTTGCCAAGAAAAACAAACATTTCCTTTTTAGATTTAACAATTTTCTCATAGGTATTGTAGGTTTTCATGAAGTGGTGGAGAAAGTTCTAATGTCAATGTTGTAGGAATTAAACAATTCATCCTCATGAGGAAGCTCCAAAATATGAAAGAGGAAATTGAGCAATTCCACAGGAAAAACATAGGCAACATGCAACACCTTGTTTCTACTGCAAAGAAGGCCTCAGATCAAATCCAATATACTATGTATTGTAATCCCACTGCCACTAAGCGCAAAAACTAAGAGAAACAAGCTTTAGATGCTCTTTCCTAGGGCTTGAACTTCCATCATTCTTTGATGAAACAAATATCCAAAATGAACTGGCTTCAATATGGAGATAAGAATTCAATTTTTTTTTCCATAAAGTAATCATCTCCAGGTAAGCCACTAACAAGATTGTTTCCATTTGTCAACCATATATCATCTTGGATTCTCATTTTAAGATCATTAAGAAGATGAAGAACACTTCACCAATCTTTTGGGATCAACCTCTAATTTTCACTCCTCACCAAGACTAATAAAATAAATCATCTAGGATCAGCTCTCCCATAAGAATTCAGACTACTCTCTGAACCTATCTGCATTAAGGAGATCAACTAGGCATTTAAATCACTGCATCCTAAGAAAGCTCCAACTCCAGATGACTTTGACATCTTCAAAACATAACACATCACCAATAATATGGTTGTGGAGGCAGTATTGGAATTCTTTAATAGAGGCAACTTATTGAAAGAAATCAATAGTAACCTAATCACACTGGTTCCCAAAGGTATAAATCTTATCAACTTTGGGGATTTTTGACCTATAGCTTGTTGTAACACATTTTATAAAGTTATCTCCAAAGTCCTATCACTGAGATCGAAGGCCATACTTCATAACCATATTGGTCAAGCACAAGGAGTTTATAACCATAACAAATCTATTAGTGATAAACATTTCCATTGTTTAAGAACTCCTTAAGTATTACACAAGGAGAACAAGTCACAAAAACTGTGCCATGAAAGTGGATTTTCAAAAAGCATATGCCGTGGTGGATTGGTCTTTCCTAGTCAATGCACTTCATACCTATGGATTTCTAGTACAATTATAGCATGTATATAATAATGTGTTAGCATTGCTAATTTCAAAGTCCTAGTTAATGGTGTACCTTCAAAAGCAATTAATAAGGCAATAGGAATTAGACAAAGGGATCCTCTCTCCCTTATCTATTTTCAATTACAATGGAAGTGCTCAATAAGCTTCCAACCAGGGTGGTGGAGAGAGACCCTAAATTTAAATGCCATGAAAATGCAAGAATTTGAATATCATAAGCCTTAGCTTTTCAGATGGTCTATTTTTTTTCCCTCCAAAGCTGATTATAACTCAGTCTCATCTATCAATACTGCTCTCAAAATATTTAATAAGATTTTTGGATTATTTATCAACAATAGCAAGAGTGTTATATTCATTTGTAGAGGTGTAATCAACATTGCACCTCTTTTAGCTTCAATGACTTAGTAGCTCCACATCAACTATCTAGGGACTACAAGCCCCTGATTGATAAAATCCTCAATAAGATCAATAGTTAGAGCCATATAGAACTTTCCATTATAGGCAAATCTTAACTGATTAAATCAATTATTTCTTCTATGGCTATGCACTGGGGATCTCAGTTAGTTCTTCCCAGATATATCACCAAGAAAATTGAAAGAATTTTAAAAAGTTTCCTATGGTCTAGTAACAGGCTAAACTTTAAAGATGGCAAAGTCAAATGGTCTAAAATATGCTTACTATAAAAGCAAGGGGGATTTGGCATTATGGCCTCTAGATTATTGAACCTATCACTGCTTACTAAAAAGATACAGAGACTAATTTAATATAAGCAATCTCTATAGGTTAGGTAGATTAATATATACTATATTAAAGAAAAATCCCTATACAGTTTCAAGATTCTAGGGAATGCCTCTACATTACTAAGATACATTGTGAAGGTCAGAGACAAACTGAAATCAAAGTGTAATTATCAGGCTCTAAACGGGGAACAATTTAGATTCTATTTTGATTCATAAACTTCCTATGACATTCTCTATCATGTCCCTAAATTAGAGTGATTTAAAAGCTCCATTTGTGAGAATGCAAATGTATCTTGTGGTCTAAGTATATCAAAACTGTTGGACCCCGAACTTTTTCTTGGAAATTTGATTTATTAAATGAGATTTAATGAGGACTTAGTGGTGTTTAATGTTTGATTTGGGTAATGTCAATTGGAGCAATTGTGATGATATTTTGAGGATAATACATGAAATGGGTGTTTTGTGTATGATTGTGTTACTTTATTGATAATGCATGAGATTT
>JAOSBL010001016.1:0-10454 GCA_027568915.1 Erythroxylum roraimae | reverse complement strand
TGGAAAGTCCCTTTTACCCTTCCTTATATGCTTATGTCCTTACACTCTTAAGTGACCGTCCAAAAATACCCTTGAACATCCTTATTACCTTAGTACTTTAATTCCATTAACCCATATCATATAATCTTACTAACATTAACATAAAAATAACTCCAAATTTTTTTTAAACCTATCAAAACCTCATAATTCATTTAAATCATGCTTAACTAGAGGAAAAAAATATGGGGGCCAACATTTCTTCCCCTCTTAAAAGAATTTCGTCCTCGAAATTCTTACCTGACTGATTAAACAAATGGAGGTAATGTTATCTTATGTTTTGCTCAATCTTCCAAGTTACTTTTTCACTCGAATAATTTCTTTTAAATGGCTCTAGTTAACAGATTCGATCAATCCTTTCATTACTTATTCAGATATCACCATAATAATGATTGTGATGCTTAAAGTCAAATAGAACTATACATTGATCTTATGCTCCTATGGACTCCAAACTACAAGCCTTAAGCATATCTCTAACAGTTAAGACTGTCGTCAATTCAAACATTCAGTCACTTGATTCTACATTCTTAACCGCTAAATGATGTTTTGGCACATTCCTAATAGAATGTATTTCATGGGTTGTTATTTATGCTTATCTAACAATCTCTTTGCTTAATCATCTCTATCAGTACACATACTTCTTATTTCCATCCCAAAGTATCGTTCTTCTTGTTCGAACTCAAATTCTTGATCTGTTTCTAATTCCTCAGTAAGATTCACAATTTTTGGATCCTCAATTCGGGCTTGATAAATCCTTTCAGGTGAAACTGAACTTCAATTCCTTAGCAAATAGTACTTTGATTTGCCCAAAATTCAACTCCACATTCTATGCTTCTTTTTGCACTAGATCTGATAACCTCAATATCTAAATTCATGATTCACTGCTATTGGGATTTCTGCTTAATGTATCAGATACAACACTAACTTTACTTGAAAATACTCATTTGTGCAATCATTATCTTTTAGTACTTATATCCATTGTCTTAGTCTCGTATTCAATTCTCTCAACTCAATAATTACCTTAACCTTAATGATCTATATATGTATATATATATCCAAGATGTTTCTGTACATATACTTTCTCCAAACTTCCAAAGAAATCACTACTATAGCAGTTCTAGATCATGTATTGAATAATCAACTCATAGGACTTTAGTTGCCTCTGTACATATGAAATCACTTTATTATGTTGCATTGGATTTTATCCAAATCTCTTATACAACATCACTGTTTACTATAAATTCTCCAAATCTAGACGATAAATTAATATCGGTGTTATAATTCCTCTAAAATTCTCTTTACTTTCATTTCTCATATGATTTACATGTTTTTCCTTAAGTAGTCAAACTATTCTTCTCAACTTTTCTAATACCCTTAATATATCATCAAATTTTTTTTGCTTCAATCACTATAGTCTTTAATACCACAATACTGTCAGGGCATTTGTTAACTTGAACAAATATTTCCAAAGCTCCATATGCCCTTGATTAGTTCTCATAATTCCTCAAATAACTAATTCCTTAATGAGGTAACATTGTCTCACATTATTTTCAATTTTCCAATTGACTTCCTTTCTCGAATGATTTTCTCAATTCATTCGATTTCCTCTGATTTTACATTGAATATTTCTATTGTCTATTCATTCATACTAATTTCTCCACACATTTCAATTTATTTTCAAACTTAAATTCCTGATTGGTAACACATTCATCAGATCTTATTTGTATCTCCCGAACATACTTACACAACATATAACGTGGACCTATATACTCCTCATATTAGTAATTTATGTCTCCTCAAATTCAGAAATCCACTCATATAGTTAGATACTTTACATTAAACAAAAATACATACATTCTCAGTAGTATATTCTACCTCTTTTGCTTGAGTCTCCGCTAGAGATATGACTCCAATATTTACTTTTGAATCATTACGTATTCATTTCCTATTTGTTCTTTCATTCAATATAAACTGTTGAATTTGCTTCCGAAAGAAGATTTCTTGCTACTATCATCTATACTGTTCATGTAATGTTTATCAGTCACTGTTATCATCATCGCATTATCAGCCATCCTTAATACCTCAAGAAGACCAATATTTATCATTCTTACAGGGTTATAACATTTTAATTACCAAAACTCAATGAAGTAGTAAACATAATTACTGTCGCATATGGTTAGGTGTGTATCATCAAAGTCATCCCCTTTTGTCCACATATTTATCTCCAATAATTCAAAAATTTATATCTTACATGATGGATACTTTGATCTCCATTGATCCTAGACGATATTCTTCTCTTTATCTTCGAATTCATTACTCATTGTAACATCATCAACAATCTTAATCTATCCCCGATTGATCATTATAAGTACTTTCCTGTGTTACTCTAGTTCCTCTTAGACTTTAAACTATGGGAACTCTGACTAACAAATATCCAATAAGTCATAGATTGTTTCGTATATCATCTCCACACATATAATACATATGTGCTAAATATTCTCACTTGTCATGGTGATCCCATTATCAGATATGTACTCACAATAAGAATTCAACTTAACTTTTTGAACTTCTATATATGTCTTTATCATTCATCTCATCTTCCAATTATCCTTTATTGCATCTTACATATGTATATTCGCCCTTGATTCAAAATTATAGATGTATAATCATCATAAAATTCTGATCTCAATTCCACTAACACATTCTTATGGTGGATCGTAACTCTTGTCACAATAATCAAAAAACCACTTCGGTTCCAATTTCATCTTCTTAGGACCATAACAATTTCTATTTTCATTACACTCTACTTGTACACTCTAACCTCATCATTTCTACTTATCTCCCTATTTTTCTCAAACAATCCCTGATAATACATTCACGTCTTTATCACATTCGGGGATATACAACACAGTACAATATTGGTGTTATAATCAATTCCACCAATACAAATGCGTTGACTCATTATCTGTCATAATTAACAATGTACTATTTCCTATTTCCAATTTCCCACAACTTTCAATTTCCTCAAATTCTAAAAAGGTATCATTCTTCTCACTAATTCTCTCAGTTCAAACTCTTAACAATTACTTATGCATGTAACTCATACACATGTGTCTTATACTAAGGATCAACTGCTACTGCACGCTAAGACATGTCAAAATACATGTAACTTGATACATATCTCCAAAATGCCCATGTAAGATCCAAATTCTGGGCTTTGATACCACAACTGTTGGACCCCGCTTGTTTCCAGAGTCTAACGCTTGCTTTGATACCATAACTGTTGGACCCTGCTTGTTTCCAGAGTCTAACGTTTGCTCTGATACCAACTCTGTTGGACCCCGTTTCCGGAACCCAACTCTTGCTAAACTTATCATCCGTTGGACCCCGCTTGCTTCCAAAGCCCAACATCTGAACTCAAAAATTGTGAGTGCATTTTCCTCTAGGGTTATTTCAATGAACCTTCATAAGCCATCAATAGTTCATCTTCATTCTCATAACATCCCAAAATTACCGCACAATTTGTTCAATGGCGTGCCCACACAAATAAGTCACCATAATCAAACTCATTTCTTAAAATTTCAGAGCATAATTTGGGAAACCTAAAATTGGAATTTCAATTTGACTTCTTCAGAACATTTGTTCCCCATTGTCTTAAATTTCTAATGACACCAAAAACATGCAATTTTGTTCAAAAATCTGAAAGTTATACCTCAAACATTTTTGGACTGTTATTAAACTGAAATAGCACACTACACTCAAATTCCATCCTGAATTTGATAGACTTAAAGACTGAATTAAAATTAAATCTCTGCAGAAGAGTTCTATCTCTACGTATCTAGTTTATTTAAAAACAAGAATCATCTCATTTGGAGCTTTACAGATCAAGATATCCTCAAAATACTGAAGCATGTTCAATAAAATGTCCAGTTCATGCTCTTCCAATTGATACCCTCACTTTGATTCGATTAATCTTTTTTAAATCAACACCAAAAGCTATAATTTTTTATGGAGAGATAGAGGAATATATTAGGAATCTAGTGCTTCAAAAATCAGGTAATTTAGAGGTCGGACAACAAAGTTAGTGTCAAAAGAGTGAGAGGTGTTCAGGTCGCGATCGCGACTTACTTCCCTTCTTCCTCCTTTGCTTTTCTTCCTCTGACTTGTTTTAGAAAAAAGGGCATAACTTTCACTAGGAATATGGGATTAAGGTCATTCAAAGACCATTTTGAACAAGACTTCTAGACCTAAAACTTCTGTGAAGACTTAAAAAACATATTTGGCCTATAAAAGGGGTTAAAATTTCAAAACAATGTTGCTGTTCTGACTGTCCATCCTATACAGCATCATAATTTCTAATAATCATATCTCTTAACTCCAATGTCCAAAAATTTCAAACTATATACCATTGGGAAGCTAAAAGAAAGATCTACAACTTTTAAGAAGAAAATTTTGTCCAATTCAGCCTATATCAATACAGGTTTTTCCTTGAAATCAGTACACAATTTTTACCCTTATGAAAGATTAGAAAATTTTCCCAACTTCACTTCCTCTAACCCAGCATCATTCATAACAATTCAACTACCAAATTTTACTTCATTAAACTCTTTAATCTCTACTCATTTGGTTCATCACCTACATTAAATTCTCATCATCAACTCAAGTGGATAACTTCCTCAAGTATACCTACTTTCAACTTGCATCATCCATACACAATTTGACATTTCAAGTTAACAATCATCCATATACAAATCCATATTTCATTAACATCATAAAATAAGAGTTTACAAAGCTTTAATGGCATTCCAAGCCACATTACATCATAGGTATCAAATCCCAAAATACAAAAGATACATGCCCAATAATTCTCAGAATGCATCTAAAGTCTTGCTTTTACAAAATCTAACTTAATATACAGAAACATTGCAAAAAATAGAATAATGCCTCGAATCTAGGTTTCTCGATCTCATTCTCTTCACCTGAAGATGGGAATGAAAGGAGGTGAGCTTGAAAGCTCGTGGGTAATATATTTATAATCAAGAAACAAGCAAAAACCATTTTCAAAACTCATTTCCATTGTACATTTTCGTAACCTTAGTAATTTGTAAAAAACATCAAACACTTATTTCTAAAAATTCTCAAATTATCAAGCAATTATAAATCATGTATGCTTCAGACTTGTCAACATATCATAAGCACATATGCACATCAAAATGATTTGGAAGGTCCATAAATAGAACGAGCTAGCATATTTCCCAAAAAGGGTCCTGTGTAGTCGTGAAAAGAACGAACTAACACAATCACACATAGTAGTTTTGTGTAGTCGTAAACATGAGGGAGTCTATGAAGGAGCTCCATGCTACTAGCGGGCAGGCGAGAGAAGCCTTTAGTCAAAGTGCACTTGACATATAGAATGGACTAAACCAAACCCACATAACATTGTTATTCATGATTTGAAAACAAATCGCCCAAATGGCAAAATTTCAAAAACTTGTTATTCACGGACATGCAATTTTTCGAAAACCCTTTTCATTTAGCAATTCCAATTCATCAACAAAATTCACATACAAAGCATATAGTAAATTCTCAAATCATTTAAAAGCAATAATGTAATATTTACTTGAAATTCTTTTATTTCCTTGATTTGGAAAAAGAAACATTAATGGCTCATTACTCAAATTATAAACATGAAACTCACCTTGAATCTCCTTGCTCACAACTTTGCTCAAAAATGCCTCTACTGTAACACCCCACTCCCACAGGACCCGAACCCGACATCGATGGTGATATCCGAGTCCGTGCCCCGCGAGGATGGCGTGCTACATCACTTAGTCAAAAACTCAGTATAAAAATTTGTTCTTCTTTTTTCTTCTTCTTCTTTTTTTTTAGAAAATGTGCAAATCGAAATTTTAATTTTTGAAAACAAAAATTTGGCAACTCTTGTAAATGAAAATGTTTCTAAATAAAAGTGGGCCCAACTTTGATGAATTTTTCTAGGTTGATTTAGGTTGAATTTGCTCAATTGGTCTTAATGAAAGTTGAAGATTTTATTGCTAGCTTTCTATCGCCTCTAAGTATGACATTTTTCGATTTTTAGGTTGAGAGTTATGACCTGTTGACCTTTAGATGTTAATGTACATTGTGTTGGAAAATGTTTCTAAGTGTAGGTTTTGTGACCACTGTACTTTAAAATCAAATTCTGGACTATTATGGTTTCAATTAGAAGAAGAAGAAAAAAGAAGAACAAATTTTCGATTATTGATTTTTGCGTACGGTTCAAAAAAAAAACAATTTATACTAAGTTTGTGATTGACTAAGTGATGTAGCACGCCACCCTCGTGGGGCACGGACTCAGATATCAACTATCGATGCCGGGTTCGGGTCTTGCAGGAGTGGGGTGTTACATCTACCCTTGCTCCTCTTGCCTCATTTGATTCCCTTTTATTAAAGACAAAATTTCCATTCAATAGGGATTCAACTCGGAGAACCCACAAGACATATTAACTAAAATTGATCCTAGAATTCTTAAACCCATATATTTCTTAAGCTTTAAGAACCAAAACCCTTTCAAAAATTCAAAAGATTAAAAACAATCTTACCTTGAATCTTCACCAATTAGTGAAATTGTTGGCTCTAATGGAAGCTCTAATCCTCCTCTTCCTTTTTTCCTTCTTGAACAACTTTAAATTTTCTCTTGAACACTAAGAAATGAAGAACCGTAAGTCTACTTCCTTCCTTTCTTGTAAAAACCGAAACACTTAACTCTCTTTTCTCATTTTCGGTGTTCTCTTCTTCTTTCTATCTCCAATTCACATTTTTACTCCTCTCCAGAGCAAGACAACATTTTTCCTCTTCCTATAATACCCTTAATGAGTGCGGAAAGTCCCTTTTACCCTTCCTTATATGCTTATGTCCTTACACTCTTAAGTGACCTTCCAAAAATACTCTTAAACATCCTTATTACCTTAGTACTTTAATTCCATTAACCCATGTCATATAATCTTACTAACATTAACATAATAAAAAATCCAAAAAAAATTTAAATCCATCAAAACCTCATAATTCATTTAAATCATGCTTAGCTAGAGAAAAAAATATAGGGGCCAACAACTTCTCCCAGTAAACTTTTTATATATACATTGATCAACTACATTCTCCTTAAAGCCATTTGCAGTGACAACCATATGAAACTTGAGGTACCACTATCTTGATGCTTGTTTTAACCCATATATAGACTTCTTGAGCTTGCAAACCATGTGTTCTTTACCAGTTATCTTGAAACTAACTGGTTGGGCCATATAAACATCTTCATACAAATCTCCATTCAAGAAGGCGAACCTCAGATCCATTTGATTGAGTTTCAAGTCAAAATGAGCAACTATAACCATGATGATTCGCAGAGAATCTTTGGTAGAAACTGGTGAGAAGGTTTCTTTGAAATCAATCCCTTCTCTCTGGCTATAGCCTTTAGCTACAAGTCTAGCTTTATACCTTTCTACTTGTCCACTTGAGTCATGTTTGATTTTGTAAACCCACTTGCACCCAATGGGTTTGCAACCTTTAGGTAGTTCAACCAACTCCTAAACTCCATTTTGTGACATGGAACTCAACTCATCTTCCATTGCATTTATCCATAATGCAAATTGAGGACTATTCATGGCTTCTTTAAAACTGACTGGTTCAGTATTATCTCCTACATTGAACTCAAGTTCCTGCAAATATACAATATAGTCATCAGGAATGGTAGGTTTACATGTTCTTTATGATCTCCTAACAATAACTTCATCATCCCCAATATCAATGACTTCATCCTGTGCTTGATTCTGAGGTTCATCATGAGATTCTATTAGAATTTGTTCAGTCACAAGGTCATCAATAAGAGCTGAAGCGACAGGTACAGGGATTAGAATGTGTTCTTCATTGAATGCAATATCTCTTGACCCTTGTCTTGAACCAAATTCATCTTCAAAATAGACAGCTCTATCTGATTTTATAATTCTGTTCGTGTGAGATGGGCAATAGAATCTAGCACCCCTTGATCTGACGGTGTAGCCTACAAAGTAGCCACTAATAGTTTTCGGATCAAGCTTCTTAGATTGTGAATTATAGGGCCTCACTTCTGCTTTGTGTCCCCAAACATGAAAATGACGTAAGCTTGGTTTCTTACTTAACCATAACTCATATGGAGTCTTTAGGACTAACTTGCTAGGTACTTGATTCAAGATATAAACAACCATTTTCAACGCCTCACTCCACAAAAATTCAGGCAAACTAGAATGAATCAACATACACCGCAACATATCAAGACGTGTGCGGTTTCTCCTTTTAGCGATTCCATTCTACTGAGGTGTTCCGGACATTGTATATTTTGCTTCAATACCACATTCTTGCAAGTATATAACAAAAGGCCCTGGATTCCTTCCACTCTCATCATAACGCTCATAATACTCTCCACCTCTATCAGAATTAACTACCTTGATTTTCTTCCCCTTTTGAAACTCAACATTTATCTTGAAAATCTTAAATGCCTTTAAAGATTCAGATTTTTCACGAATGAGCTCCACATGACCATTCCTGAAAAAATCATCAATACAAGTGATGAAGTATTTATAACCACCCATAGCAGGTGGAATAGATAGTCCACATATATCAGTATGAATCAATTTTAACAATTCTGAGCTCCTGTCTTTTTTGCTTTTTCTAACCTTGGCGGTCAACTTTCCTTTAATACAATCAACACAGGCAGTGAAATCTGAAAAATCAAGATCCTGAAGTACACCATCTTTTACCAACCTCTCCATTTTATCTCTAAAAATATGGCCTAAACATTTGTGCCATAATATAGAAGATCTCAAATCCAACCTCATACGTTTGGAACCAACAGCAGTATTAAGAGAAGAGAAAGAAACAACAATAACAACATCATTCAACTCAAGTTTGTATAAATTGTTACATAAAATTCCATTTCCAACCAAAAGAGAGTTACGATACAAAGTCAGTTTTCCAATTCCAAAAAGAAGACTATAACCTAGTGTATCCAAAATGGATACAGAAATCAAATTCCTCTTAATAGGGTAAATAAGCGATATCATGTAACACTAAAAGATGTCCTGTAGTTAACTGTAGTTTAACTATCCCAAAAAATTCAACTTTGACTTTGGTATCGTCTCTCATATACACATGTTGCTCCGAACTAGTCGGCCTTCTTAGACTTGTCAGTTTTTGCAAGGAATTTGTAACGTGAATTGTTGCTCCAGTATCTAACCACAAAGTATTTAAGGGAACATTAATAACATTGGACTTGAAACAAACATCACAAGGCAATTACCTTTTTTTTTTCTCTAAGTGAGATTTAAGTTTTCGGCAATCAGCTTTCTTGTGCCCAAAATTCTGACAAAAATTGCAATTATCTTTAAAAAACTTGTTCTTCTAACTAACAGAAGACGAGTCCGCCTGTCCACTTCCTTTAGGACCAACAACTTTCTTCTTGAAAGGCTTTTGGTCACTTGAGCTATTAGAAGTGAACTTTCTCTTTTAAGAATTATTGTGGTTTGACAGCATGGAGATGCTTCTTACCCCTCCCTTTTTCATGTCATCCTCTTCCTTGGCAAGAATAGCAGTCATCTCCTCAACATTCCATTGTTCCTTTTGAGCATTATGGCTTGATATGATCGAATCAAATTTAGAAGGAAGAGTCCCCATCACAAACCATACCATGTAATCCTCACCAAGGTCTATATCCATAGCCTTAAGTTTATGGTAACAACCCATGAGCTTGTCGATGTGAGCCCGAATGTCACTTACACCATCATAAATGGTGTGATGAAACATGTTTAAGTACTCATTCTTCTCATTCTTTGAGAACTTCATGTATTTCTTCTTAATGGCAACAAGAAAATCCTTTGCATTATCAACCTTGGGAATATTATCATGAATGGACTCATCCATGTGATACCTCATAATCATCAAATAGCATCGGTTAGAGTATTCCCATTCCTCATAGGATTTCGTTTCCTTCTCAGTATCATCATCAGTGGGTTTAGGTGCTGGGTCAATTCTCAAGGCCAAGTCCATTTGCATGATAGTCAAATTCATCATGAGATATTCAAGCCATTACTTATGGTTCGTTCCATTCAGCGTCAAGATAGCAGAGACTCTCAGATTGCTTAAAGATGAATGAGAACCAAAAGCAATAACCATGATATGCATGTTAAAACATAATCATATAATTCGTGCTCTTTTTCTCAAAATTAATTATATCATTCATGCTAGAGTTCCTTAAACAAATATAAGTAATAACAATTTATTAAATATTACAACCAAATCATCAATATACTATCTAAAGGATAGAAAAATTGTGCGGTTCATAATATTTCAATAAAATTTCTTCACCATATTAAGCATCCTACTAAGTAGTA
>JAOSBL010000997.1:0-10454 GCA_027568915.1 Erythroxylum roraimae | reverse complement strand
TATATTACTTACAAAAGAATCTCGGTACCTTATGACTAGATATATAATGCTCATAAAAACCAAACTCTTTTGTTTTAATTAATAATAAATATTTTCATTATAAAATTGTAACTGAAGAAGATTAAGTTACATATAAATACACTTGCTTTTCAGGGTACTATATTTACATAACTCTAACAATCTCCCACTTGCCCTAAAGCAAGTTTGACATATCCCTCATTCTCATCCCTGCTAGGTGACCCTGAAAACTCTTTTAAGACAGCATCTTTGTAAACAGATCAGTAAGGTTTTGCTCCGTGGAAATCTTTACCACATTCAGCTCTGCACGCTTTATTATCTCCCTTACGAGATGATACTTTCACTCAATGTGTTTGACAGCTTTATGATTCCAAGGTTCTTTAGAATTAGCTACTGCCCCACTATTATCACAATAAAGTATAATGACTTTTTCTGCCTCTGGAACTACCTTTAAGAACATAACTTTCACAATTCAATGTCAAAAAGTCACAGTTAACATTTTATCAAATAGGAAGAACACCAAATTAAAACAAGCTTTTGAGTCCACTAACATGAGGGTGTCCAAAGCGTTGATGCCAAAGATACTACTTTTTTTTTGTAACAAAATGTCATTTAAAGAAGAAACAACACAATAGAAAGGAGAGTAAAATCTATTATTCTCTTAAACTTGATTATCAAAGTCTAAGTGAAACAATCTTCCTTATTTATGCCCCTTCCTGATCACCCTCCCACCATAAAGGTCTTGTATAGAATAACCAGAAGAAGAAAATTTAACAAAACAATTGCTATGAACCAATTGGCCTATAGAGATTAAATTGGCAGTTAAATTAGGTACATAGATGGAATTAGAAAGAGGAAGAGATTTATTCAAAGAAAGTGTTCCCATCCCTTTCATTTTTAGTTTTTCACCACGAACAACAATAACAAATTTATTTGGAGGATAAGAATGAGTTTGGAAAAATTGTGTTTATGGTTTGACATGTGATTAAATGCGGTAAAATCAAGGAACCAAGGAGATGTTTTATTTTTACCTGATAAACTAGCAACAAAAAAAGAAGAAGAAATAGCACCTGGTAGCGTTGCTTGTAAGGTAGTTTGAATCATCTGTTGTATGGCTTATTGAGTGAGGTTCAAGGTACTTTTAATAAAGCAACTAGTGTCACATTCTTCACTCGAGCCAACAATGAAAAATACATATTGGTTTTTTATTCTTTTATAAAAATCGACACTCAAATATCAGTTGTCCTTTTTTTTTTACAATAGTTGCATTCATTACTTTTCTTGCAATCAACATTGAACTTTGTATTGGTTTATGCCCTATAGCCAATCGCTTTGGTTGTATCTTAATGACAGATTATTTAAAGACATTCTTTATCTTGTACATGTTTAGTTGTATATGATAAAGTTCAAGGTATAATTGTACATTATAAACGAAATTATAATGAGATTATAATTATGAGATTCATATTGCATTTATATATTATTCCTAAATGTTCTTAGTCATTGTTCTATTCATAGGAGACATTACTAGAACGTAAAAAGTCTATCACAATTTTTGTTTTTCTTATGAGGGAAGTAGTTAATCTCATAGGTTAAATTATAGAGACACTTAAAAAAAATATGTGGTTGCTTGTTAGAGAACAAGTTCGTTGAATAGATCCAATAAGAGAAATCCATTTGGAACATTATTTGTATGTCTATGGAATTCTCATTATGATGATTGTATAAGTGATCCTTTGACTTGAGGTCATCAAAGTTATCTTGCATAAGGATAGCTATGTCATTGGATGTAGCATGAACTATATAAAGGTAGTTAAGTGATCAAGATAGGATTCATCACCCTAAAGTAATTAGCGAAAGTGTTCTGTTGTTCTTGATTAGTATGATTCGAGAAATTCTTGGCCAAGGTGGAATGACATTTTGTAAATACTTTACAAATGTCATTAATTGAATCAATAACTAATAGCATAGAACTAATATGATCTAACTAAAAATAATATGATCTGACTAAAAATAAAGTAGACATTAATTTTATGCTCTATGTCTAATCAGAATATTGTATGATAAAAATGATTGAATTATACAGAAAAATCATATACGGAAAGATTAGTCAAAACCACTTTGACATTCCTAAATATTTGGGTGATCATGATGCATTGGTAGACTTCAATCTTAATCTATGATTTTAGATTGTTTAATTACAGAATTAAAGATAAATTAAAAGGAGTTTTAAATAATCTAATTCTAATTATGAATTAAAATAATAATTTATAATCATTGCCAACATATTTGGGAACCTAATGGGTCTTACGTATAGAATGAGTTGAAGAGAGCAAAGTTAATTTAATCAAGTAGGACTTGGTTGTAAAGTTTGAGAAACTTTATGATTAAATATGAGATATTTAGTAAATAAAGATCAATATGAGATATTGAATCTTATTTGGGCATAATTGGTATTTAATTAAAATTATTTGTAATTCTAATTAAAGTTTAATTGAAATTAGAATTTAGTTTCAATTAAATTACTAAAACATCCAAAACCTATTATAAATAGGCTTAAGCTCTATGGAGCTAACACTTCTTGCTTATCCCTCTTTATAAGAGTTATAAAGTTCTTTCAACTCATTATGTGGATACTATTAGAGGTCAAACATTTGTGCTGCTAAGATGGTTGAGATGAATCAGTTTCAGAAATGGTTCAAAGGATATGAAAAGATAAAGATCAAGCTTCAGAATAAGATATCAATTAAGTTTCTACTTTATTACGATTTGTGTTAATCATTTTATAGAATTAAAGCAATCTTAGTTTTCAGGAAATCAAAGGTTGCAAAAAAGTTTCGTAATTATTCTGCTACGGTCTCGATCGAATCCTAACCCAGTTTCTCAATAGTAGTATTAGAGCAGGCTTTTTTTTATGATTTAGTTAAAACGTGTAAAATTGTTATTGAACGAAATTTGAAATTGTAAAATCATATCAAATCTGATTCTTAAAGGTACCTAAATGAAAAATCAGATTATGCATTTTGGAAATTTGTTCATGTCCTTTATTTTGGTTTTGCGTTTTTGGAAATTAGCTTTAACGGCATCTGCTATTTGCTTTTGTTCTGGAAATTGAAACCAGAAGACAATGAACCCAAGAATTGTTCTGGAGTTCTTAATGCTTATTGAAGTTGTGTGATTGGTCACACCTGTATGGATTGTTTCTGCTTATTGCGGTTTGTGAATTTTTATTTTTGTGATTGTTGGAATTCGCGTTGTGTTCTAGGAAACACAACGAATAAGTCTTCTTTCTTCTGGAAATTCAGAATGCTTCCTTTTACGTTTTGTTTATGGAAAAACAAACTTTGAAGCCACTTGATTTGTGAAACCAGTTCAATAAGTCCCCTTTCTATTTAGAATATGGATTCTGGAAGTTGGCTTTGAGAAACCCATCGTAGTTTTGGTTGCGGTTTTTGTTTTTAATTAGGATAACTAAACAAAAATTGAATTAGATTCAATTGGGAATTAAAAATTTCTACTCTTAATCATTTGTATGAACCCGAAAAATTAGAAAACCCATAATTATTCTGGTTATGTTTGTGTGTTCTATAAAGCTTATATCTAGAAAACGAGAAACCCAGAAATCCAGATTGTGAATTCTGGATTGTCTGGTTGGTTAAGGTTTGTTGCACCATTTTAGTGGCGTCGTTTGGGTATTTACACCCACGGAAATCAACAACCATTAGCCAGACATATTAGCTTGGGTTTTTGCTTTCCTCTTCTACATTTATCCTCACCAATTTCATCTTTACACCAATGACCATCGAGGAAGCGAGCTTCATGCATAGCTAGAGCAATTGGCGTTAAGACAGCGACAGCAAGAGGTTAATAGCGGCGGCAACATTCTTATGAATTTAGGGTTTTCTAAAACATGAAGATGAAGAGGCTTGTTTGGACATACGAATAAGTCCATTCCAGTATTAGAGTAAGGGTTGTTTGGTTGTTGGAATAAGGTATTCCAAACTTGGTTTTGGATTTGTTTGGTTTTTAAATTAGGTGAAATTTGGTTCTAAAATAACCCATAACCAAACATTTTCTTAAGAAATTTTATTTTTAAAATTCAATCTCAAAATTAAAATAATTATTTTTCTTAATTTGATTCAGATTAGTAATTATATTGATTTTTAATTAATTTTAAAAAAATAATTTCTAAAATTAGAATTAATTAGTTTCAATTAGATTGAAATTAATTAATTATAAAAGTTGGTTCTAAACATAGAATTAATTACTTTCAATTATATTGAAATTAATTAATTAGACTTCTTGAAATTAAAAAAAATGTTTTCTTAAGTTATTATGAAACTTGTTTCTTAATTAAATGTATTATAATTTTATTTTTTAGAGAATTATTATTCATTTTATTTAGAAATTGTTTCTTTACCTATAAATAATAAGTTTCTTGATTTATTAGAAAAATATATTTTTCTTGATCAAAATTTGAAAAGTGTTTTCATTTATTAATTAAAAAAATGCTTTCATTAATATTTTGAAAATTGTTTTCAATTTTTTAAGGAAAGATTTTCTAATTGATCAAGAAGTTAATTTCTGAATAAATATTATAAAGACTTTCTTAATTAAATATGAAAGCTGTTTTATTTAATTTTGAAAATAGTTTCCTTCTAATATTAGAAAATATTTTTCTCAATAAGGAAAAGTAATTTCTAATGAAATTAGAAATAGTTTTATAATTAGATTAGAAAGTGTTACTTATATAATTTTGAAAAAGGAGTTTTTCTAAATTATAATAAGTAGACTAATTTATTGAAAACTATTTTCAATTAAATTTTGTTAAAGGAGTCAAGATAAATTGGAAATAATTTCCAATTGGATTTGAAAATTATTTTCAATTCAAATTAAATTTTTATTTGGAATAGGAATTTAATATATTTAGGAATCAATAGGTTTAATCTAATTTAATTTTTCAAGAAATATTATTTTAGATTATGAAGATTAATAACTAGAATGAAACGAAGCTTGATATATTATGCATATAATTTGATTATGAGTATATAAGTTGCATACTTTATTTATATGTTTGATATATATATTGGATGAATGTTAAAATTGTATGTTTTTGTGTATATGATATTTTACATGTAATTTTGTATTTGATGAGACGAATGAAATTAAATTCCTCATTAAAATAGTAAGTATATATTGAAAACGTGATTGTTGTCTTCCATTGTTATAAGAATAAACTAGAGTTCTATTTATTATCGGCTTATTCAGCAAACTCAAGGCCGTTTTGACCTGAACATGTTTAGTCTTATAATAGTGGGTTCTACTTAACTAAATTTGCGTGTTTTGGATGAGTAAACTCATGATGACATGAATTTAGAGGTCGGGTTATGAACAACATATATGATATGTTTTGGCAAGAGTTGTCACTGTTGAATGCAAAACACACTACTAGTTTTATGCTCAAAATCGCAAGTATACGGATCATACTTGTAGTTGGAAGAGGATATCGATCCGATGAGGATTGTGCTTAGGCACCACTTAATTCAAGTTGTTCTTTGTTTAAGAAATCGTTTTACTTGAATTTTAAAAAATAAACAAAAATAAAGACAAGCTAAAAGTAACAGGAAATAACGCAACTCAAACCAAAATCGTAAACTAAACTTGGAGAAAAATCAAGATTAAACATTAGGACTTGTCATTATTCCTATTTGCTCATCTCTGATTAATTGATTCAATTTATTCTTAGCCTGAGATTTCCTAACATTCTAGCTACCCTCTCACAAGGTGTAACTAAATGTCACTAGTTAAATAAATTATAATTAACTTTGGGATCTCTCGATGTGTAAAGCCTTTCCTAAGCATTTAATTAGGTATGAAGCTATCCTCCAGGCAGTGTATTTATCTATTGAAATTCTCTTCCTAATAAATCAATAGCTTTTTTTATAGGTCTATTAATCGTCAACTCTTATTGTACAATTAACACAGATTACCAAGCTCACTCTCTCGATTTATTGCAAGGTTTAAGCACAATAAATAACACAAACATGAATATCATTAAATCGATAACCAAAGGTTCACAAATTGTTCAAATAACAAACCCTAAAGATTTTTTTAGCCAATCATAATATCCATAACATCCCCAAAAATCAAATAATCCATAATAAACATGTTAGAAGAGAAAGAAATTGAAATAAAAGTGGACGAGGCAGCTCCTCTTCTTTGGCCAAATCTGGATGACGGGGTGCTCTTTGCCTAATTGGGAATGAAACCTTGAATCTCCAGCTATCTCTAGGCTCTAGCTCTGGCTTTTAGCTCCGTGAAGCAAGTTTCATCACCATCTGACGACTCTCGGGATTCTCTTCCATATAATGTCACAAAAACCTAAAAAATACAAGAAGCCCGCATGTCCCTTTGACTTCTAGTTCCCACGATCGTGGGAATTATACTTGTGCTTCCCACGATCAACTTTCTCAATAGATTTCCCACGATCGTGGAAAACATGCCCTTTTCCACTGTCGTGGGTTCTTGTTTTTTCAGCAGCTCCACTTCTCTTCTCTTTTCTTGGTCCTAGCTCAATCACGGTGTTTACCTTCCATTCCTACACCAAAATGATCAATTCCTACCCTAACCCATATCAAACATAAAAGAACAACCATGAAGATCAAACTAAACAAAAATACACAAAACAAATCCTAAAACATAATAATACTAACCTATCATGCAAGAAACACATACCAAATACATAGAAAAGCACATACTAATGCGCAACTATCAACATCCCCACACTTAAATCCTTGTTTGTCCTCAAGAAAAATCAAACTCAACCAATCAATTCCATCACTTCATTTTCACAAAGATCAATGCATGCAATCCTTCAAATTGTGGCCAACTCAAATGTTAAGCTATTACACATTTCATGACTACTTTTCATTAGTGTACATAAGCAAACTCAATTTATGGCACCATCACTCAAAGATAAGTATAAACATAAAATAAATCTTCCTTATAGTTTCACTCATTTCTCTCAAGTATTTGATGGTTAATGTTTCGCTCAAGCTCCCTATAGGAAACTACACTACCATAGGCTTGCTAATACACCAATTCTCCTCTACAATGACTATATGCATAAATAGATCAAAAGGACTTGTTTTAGTTTGTAATGTGGTAAGGGTTAAGGTGGGTCAAACGAGATAAAGGGTTTAATACAAGTATGCATAAAGTAATAAGTGAACAAAGGGATACAAAACATATTATGAGATATACAAATGTAAATATACTACTACTCAGCACTTATTGATGCTACCAAAATGTTCTTCCCTTTTTCTTTTCTTTTTTTCTTTTCTTTTTTTCTTTTTTTTTTCTCTTTTCCCTTTCTTTTATTTTATTTTCTTTTCTTCTTTTTCTTTTTTTTAATATAATTGAAGAAACAACAAACAAAATAGCAACTAGATATAATGTGATTGAAATGTAGAAGTATAACTCAACTAATCTTGGAACAAAAAAAATTTGTACCAAAAATCCCAAACTAGTGCATCACTTAATACTTTACTAAGCTTGTGAATGGGTAGGCTAATGAGGTTTTGGGTTTTGAAATATGAGGTGTTTTCAAGAAAAAAAAGGGTTAATGCTCAATGGGGGTAATAAGGGATAATAACAAGGGTAGGTCATTTAAGCCAAGGGTTATCATAAAAAAAACCTTAATCATTTCTAATAAGCATGTATCTAGTAAACTCAAACCGATTCAAAACAAGTTCTGAAGGTAGTAACCTAAAGGGGTATCACACACTCAAAGAAATAAGATGACTATATATGGAGTCATATAAGCTCAATCCTCATATTGACTTAAATGAAAATTCATTATGCATCTCTACACTACCTCATTGCTCAAGTGTCACATTTTGAGTAAGCTTATACAACCAACTACTTTTCATCACTCAATATTATTAACTCTCTACTTAAGTAGCCTAATTCAAGTTCAAACAAGAATTCAATATCATTTCAACTAGCATGACAGAAAAAAATCAATATGATTCAAGTGTGGTTCCATTGCTTTACACAAAACAACATCAACATCAAACAACAACCTAATATGCCTAAAAACATGCATCTTAATTAGCAAAATGCAAACAGTAAATAAACCAAATTTAAATGATGCAATTGACAAGGCAACTGTAACCTCCCTACACTTGGACAACACATTGTCCTCAATGTGATAAGCAACCACAAAATGAAATCAAAACATCAAACACAACATCAATAATGCAAATAAGTAGCATAACTAATAAAGTAAATAAAACGATATAAAAAGTTAATGGTAAGAAAGCTTATGGAGATTGAGGTGGTGAAGGTGTAGGAGAAGGGACTTCAATGTTTTGCTTCTGGAAGAACTTTAGGAACTTCTTCTTGATATACTACTGCTCCTTGTGTACTTGTCGTACTTGGTTGCCAAGCTCATTGATTTGTAGCATCATTTGTTGCTGATTTGCATCCATCTAATTAAGAATTTTATTGAAATCGATCAACATCTGCTACTGCTGTTGGTTCCTGTTCGACTGTTTCTTCTTGAGGCTCTAGTGGTGCCTGAGATGTGGATGGTTGCGATGTGGTTGCGTTCTTACCCTTCCTGTTCTTGACAGTAATATGCGTTTGAGGATTTCGGAGCTTCATATAATGGAGCTCCAAAATTTTAGAGCGTCCTAAATATGATACATCAAACACATCATAATTAGCAGTAAGCACAGTATCCACATCAAGATGATAAAATGAAGCTAAGGCAGTGACAATGTAAGCCATACCAAAATATAAGCTTTTCTTGTTAACATAACTCGCAATAGACCTAAAAATTTGATATGGGGTATTTATTTTAACTTTGCGATATATGCACCGAAGAAAGAAAAGTTCTTTAGCAAAACACTTATTACTTTCAATTTTATTAAAAACAACTAAGTGCATAAATTTGTGATGCAGTAAGAACGAAATTTCTCACATGCAAATACAACAGCAAACATCTCCTTTTTCGTAGTTGAGTAATTCAATTGTGCTCCCGTCAAGGTCTTGCTTGCATAGTAGATGGCGTGTAGCCTCTTTTCCTTTTATTGACCAAGGACACAACCAATGGCATGATCGCTTGCATCACACGTAATCTCGAAAGGAAGAGACCAATCTAGTAACGTTAGAATGGGTGCTGATTTAAGTGCCTTTTTTAACCTGTTAAAAGCTTCCAAACAAGCATCATCAAAAAGAAAAGGCACATCTTTAACTAATAAATGAATTAAGGGTCTAACGATAAGAGAAAATTCCTTGATGAACCATCTATAAAACCCTGTATGACCAAGGAAGGCTTAGATGCCCTTGATGTTGGTGGGAGGTGGTAACTTTTCAATTTCTTCGGTCTTAGCTCGATCCACTTCAATCCCCTTACACGAGATCTTATGGGGTAATCCATTTCCCTCTTGGACCATGAAATGACACTTACTCCCAGTTCAAGACTAGATGAGACTCCTCACATCTTTGAAGCACTGTGTCTAAATTCAATGAGCAATGATCAAAAGAATTTCCAAAGATAGAGAAATCATCCATAAATACCTCCATGAAGTTCTCATTCATGTTCGCGAATATAGTCACCATGCACCTTTGGAATGTGGCAGGTGCACTACATAAACCGAACGGCATCCTCCAATAAACAAAAGTCCTATAAGGACAAGTGAACGTAGTCTTCTCATGATCTTGTGGGTATATAACCACCTGATTGTACCCTGAGTATCCATTAAGAAAATAGTAAAATGCATGGCCAGTCACCCTCTCAATCATTTGGTCCATAAAAGGTAAAGGGAAGTGATCTTTCTTTGTGGCCAAATTGAGCTTCCGGTAATCAATATATACTCTCCAACCTGTGATGGTCCTAGTCGAAATCTTTTCACCTTTTTCATTTTCCATCACTGTCATGCCTCCCTTCTTAGGCACACACTATACCGGACTCACCCACTCACTATCAAAAATGGGATAAATAATCCCTGCATCCAATATCTTTACTACCTCCTTCTTCACAACCTCTTGCCTGTTTGGATTTAACCTTCTTTGCGCTCTCTCACCGTTTTGCACTCTTCTTCTAGGTTAATCCTATGTATCAACACATTGGGGCTAATCCCCCTAATATCAGAAATTTTCCATCCTATAGCTCTCATGCTTTTCCTAATGGTCTCCACCACTTTCTCTTCTTGCCAAAAATCTAATTAGTTCGAGATAATGATGGGTAGGGTATAAAAAGGTGTATGTTAAGTGAGAAGGTAAGGGTTTAAGCTCTAACGTGGGGGGCTTAACGAAAGAAGGTGGTGTATGTGTATCTGTAACACCCCACTCCCGAGTGACCCGAACCCGATATCGTTGGTGATATTCGAGTCCGTGCCCCGCGAGGGTGGCGTACTACATCAGTCGGT
>JAOSBL010000988.1:0-10455 GCA_027568915.1 Erythroxylum roraimae | reverse complement strand
TTTTGTATGTGCAAAGATTCAAATTCACATGCATGTATGCTGACATGCTGCTGGGCATGAAATGCAAATTTTTCTAATTCTCACATTGCTATTCTCCCCATTAGTGAAATCTGGGTTCTAACCTTTAATATGAGGACGGGATGTTACATATAAACTAGATTAAATCCCAAAAATATTCCACGACCATCTTACCATCAAATTGACCATGGGATACTTTAATTAGGATCAATACTTAGAAATTAGGTGCCTCAAAGATTTTAAATGGGTTTAAAATCATTAATATCCATTATTTTCCAAAAGGGATTTTTTGTCCTAAACTTATGAAATTCCCGAAATTCATCCGATTGGACTTGTTTTCTATTCATTTCAATGTCATTTGACTCTAATACCTATTTTGGGTATTTTCAAAATTTTTCAATTTTTTCAGGGTTGGGTCCTCAAAATCCCTATTCAAGTGGAAATACTATTTACCCAGGTTCACTAGTCATCTGAAATCAATATTCACCCAGAATAAAATCTATAAATTGATAGAAGGGAAAGTTTGGGGTTTTACAGTAGATTATACTGGTTCGACTAACAACCAAGCCTACATCCAGTCACCAAGTATCCAACTTGAGTATTTCACTATAAGAATCTTAGTATTAAATTTGATGAGCCTCTCCAAGCTCACAAGTACATATTTTTCAAGGTTTTCCAACATTCCACACTCGAAGTGTCACAGAAAAATAAAATGTAAAATCAAAAGTAAGTTCTAAAATAATTGGAGTATTAAATTTGACAAGTCTCTCTAAGCTCACAAGTATATATTTTTCAAGGTTTTCCAACATTCTACACTCGAAGTGTATAACAAGCTTCTAAAAGCTCATAGAAAAATAAAATGTAAAACCAAAAGTAAGTTGTCAAATAACAAATTTTCTCTTGAGTCAGTGATTTCACTTTCTAAGGCACAATAAGAATGATATGACTCTTAATAATATAAATGTTGCTCAAATGTTTCGAAAGTCTTTTATGTTCGTTACTTCATAAGTGTTGTTGCTCTTTTTTAAATAGTCAATTTCTTCAACTAACCGTTGCTTTCCCTTAATTTTGAGTTGACTTTGGATTTTCAATATCATCTCTACTAGAATAAAAATTTCTGGAGCTAATTATTCGAAAAGGTAAGATTCTCCCAAATGTTAATAAAGAAAGTTCACTAAGAAGGTTCCCGCAAGAAATGAAGTAATTTTCCTATGACTTTATTTACTTTAAAAAAAAACACCATTATCTATACTAGGAACTAAATCCAATTTAAATTTTGAAATATTATATAATTATCATCAAAATCATTAAATATAAACCTTGAGCTAACAATCTCCCCCTTTCTAATGATAATAAGCAATAATAGATATATTTTTCAAAATTCAAAGGGATAATAGATGATTTCGAAAGATATCTATAACTTTTATATGTTCAGACATAATTAGAAGGAGTCTGTCACTTAAGAGAGGAACATATCATTTATATATCATAGCTTTTCACAAGTTCAACTGCAGAATCTAAGTTTTCTGCTACTCTTTCAAATCTTTTGTCTACCCAGACGTTGTTTTGCAAATTGTATCCAAATTGATAGGTAATGGAAGGGTGAAACTTAAATGGTCTATACCAATTCAGATTTGCAAAAGGAACCCCATAATGGTTTAAAATCTTGGTGAGCAATATCCCATAAGGTAGGCAACTGGTTGTATTCTTATAATTCCCCTTATCCACCATAAACCTTAAGATCATAGCTGGAAGATTCATTATGCTCCTTTTTAGTAAATTATACACCACATGAGTGTCTAGCAGGCTGTACCTTTCAAATGGGTTGCTCCTGAGAAAAATTAAAGTAGCTGAAAGCAATACAAGGCATCATGGTATTAAGTCTAATTGCCTGCTCCAAGGTTCCCGTCTTGGGTGTTCTAAGCATGAAGGCAGATGGATTTGACAACTTCAACTAACTCCAGATCATCAATATCCCACTTATAATAGGGAAAATTAGTTTTCCTTATAGGAGCTACTTCTAGTACATCTCCTAAGATTTCTTCAGAAATTAAAATTTCACATATGCAACCACGCGACAATGGCTAGCTTTGCATTAATGTTTTTCTTTTTCATGTGTGTGTAGAATATCCTAACTAGCTTATCGCATACTGTCTCATCTAATTTCAAAAAAGTTTCCCAACCAATGGCATCAAAGTAAGGAGAGATGGGTATACCTATGCCATCAAACATCATAGGAGGCAAGATCCGCCCAGCAACCACCTTTCTTTTCTTGTACTATGTTTTATAGCATACTTCAACTTCCATTGATTCAAATATTTTTGGTGGTATTGATGTCTTTCCTTATTTGTGTACAACTATCTTTATTTTCTTTGCCCTTTTTTCTTTGGGAAATATCTCTTTTTGAGACAACTCTTTTCTATCAATAGGGTCCTTAATAGTATCTTTAGTTACAAACACTTTGCCTTTCTTTATTTCTTCCCTTTTATTTTTCTAGCTTCTTCTTCCTCTTTCTTTTCAACATCCATAGTTTCTTTTTGTTCAAAACTTTTCTTAGATTGTTTTGCATGACTTCCTCTAGTCTATGGTTGTTTAATCAACCGAGTAGATTCTTTTTCTGAATCATTTTCATTTGTAATCTATTGCACTTTAGGCACTTTTTTCTATTGAGGTTTAATGGAGAAAGGTTCAATAATACAAGCTTAATCATGGTTAACAGAAGAAGTTGGGGTTTTCTTTTTTCCTTTTGATTTTGTTCTTGCCATTGTAGGTGAGCTTGGTGAAGTTTGAGAGAGAAAACAAGAGCCAATAAGAATGCAGAGAGAATAAGTGGCGCAGATGAGAACGACAGAGATGACAAGATGAGAGAACTTTGCTTAGGGTATACTAAGTGATTCCTGAGTGTTGATCTCGTGAGAGGATGAGTAGACGTACAAGCCAGAGAGGAAACATAATCAGTTTGTGTAACTTCTGACAGATGCGTACGTAAAGTTGTCAGATTGCATGCTCATTTTTTAAAAGGCTGAAACAATGCCATGAATGGCTCCCTTATTTTTAGGACACGTGTTACGTAGAATGTTAACTCGAGAGAAGCCTTTTGAAAAGAAGAGTAGCCTTCTAATCCAGAAGAAACCTACTAACCTAAGAGGAGGCTTTTAAACTAAGAGGGGCTTTCTGAACTCTAACGAGCCTTCTAAACTAAGAGAGAGTTTCTAAGGAATTAAAATAAAAGGAGCCTACTAACGAAATGTAAAGACAAGTCGCAGAGAATATTCATGCATAAATAATATTAAAGAGTTTTCACGTACCAAGCTCTTTTCTTAACATGCAAAATCTGTCTTTAGAGAGTGGCTTGGTAAAAATGCCAGCTACTTAATTCTTAATATTAACATGCAAAAGATCAATGGTTCCTTCTAAAACATGATCTAAAAGAAAATGATGTTTGATTTCTATATGCCTAGTCTTAAAATGATGCAAATTATTTTTAGAAAGATTTATAACACTAGTATTATCACATAATATAAGAATATGAGAAAATTTTAGAGAAAATCCTGTAATTGATGCTTCAGCCATAAGATTTGAGCACAACAGCTAGCAACTACTATGTATTTTGCTTCAGTTGTTGAAAGCACTATAGAATTTTGCTTCTTGCAGGACAAAGATACTACATATCCTCTAAGAAATTGATAGTGACCACTTGTGCTTTTTCGATCGACTTTATCACCTACATAATTTGCATCACAATAGTCCACTATATCAATTAAATCAGTTTTTGGATATCATAGTCCAAAATCCATAGTTCCTTGGAGATATCAAAAGATTCTTTTGACTGTTTGAAGGTGGCTTTCTTTTGGATTTGATTAAAAGCACGCACAAAGACACACATTAAGAATAATTTTTTATCTTGAGCTTGTAAGATATAGTAGTGATCTAATCATTCCTCTATACTTTGCCTCATCCATGGCTTTGCCTTCTTCATCTTTATCAAGTTTAGTTCCAATGTCTATGGGAGTGGCCATTAGTTTGGCATTCTCAAAATGATATTTTTTGATAAGTTCCATTATGTATTTTTCTTAACTAATAAAGATTCCTTTTATGTTTTTTTAATTTGTAATATGAGAAAGAATGATAATTCTCCCATCATGCTCATTTCAAACTCCCTCTGCATTAATGCTGAGAATTCTTCAAAGAAGGATGGATTAGTAGCACCAAATATTATGTCACCAACATATATTTGCACTATGAGTAAATCATTCTCCTTTCTGTTAATAAATAAGGTTTTATTGACTATTCCTCTTTCAAAGTTATTTTTAAGCAAAAAGTTACTTAACCTCTTATACCATGCTCGAGGAGCCTTCTTTAAACCATACAGAGCTTCGATTAACTTCATCACGTAATCTGAATGGTTTTCATCTTCAAAACTTAGGGGTTGCTTAACAAATACTTCTTTATCAATGTAACCATTTAAGAATGCACTTTTAACATCCACTTGGAACAACTTGAAGTTTCTATAGCATGCAAAGGCAAGTAAAATTCTAATCTAACAACAGACGCATAAGTTTCATCAAAATCAATACCTTCCTATTGATTGTAATCTTGAGCTACAAGTCTAGCTTTGTTTCTTGCCACCTCACCTGTAATAACTCGTTTCTACACTTAAGGATTTAATTGTTAGATTGAGTCATATAATATGAGAATTCATGAAGTACATTTCATCTACATGCATCATATTCGCATCTATACGTGAATTATGATTTAGAGACATTGTAAAAAATAGTATATGCACTCATTTGACATATCCCAGGGTATGAAAGATCTTAAATGATTATGATGTAATTTTTTGTTGATTATGACTTGAATTTTACTTAATGGATTATAATTAGTGAAATGGGAATTTATTGTTACAATAGAGTGATTGATAAGGTGATATGTTCATCTAGTCTAGGAAAATGTTAAAGGACAAATGGCTTAGCTAATTAGGAGATAAATGGATTAAGTACATGAGTGACAACTGGACTAGGAATATGTGAAAAATGGACCAAACATTAGGTGATAATTGGTAGCATGAGAAGAAGACACAAGACATAAATCTTTATTTTACAAGTGGCATGACATGTGTCTCACCCCTCTCCACACACTTGCACCCCACGACCTCCACACTTGAAAGACATCTTCTTTCATGTTTTGGCTACTTGCTAGCCTCTTCTTTTTTTCATACCAATGACACTCTCACACTACCTCCATAACCCTTGAATGCTTGCTAAAATTTTGTAGCCTTCATCTTGTGTTTAAAAATCCTTATCGTTCCATCTTGTTCTTGGAGTATGTTTGAATGCTTGGGAGGCTTGTTAGCTTGTTAATTGAAGAGATTTTAAGATAAATAAGTAAGTATTTGATTACTTTATTGTGATATATGTGAGCATAACATACATGATGATTGATTGGAGATAAACTGCATATAGGGTTGATGATAAGATGTGCTTGAAACTTGATGAATGAATTGGTTTTGTTTCTAATGTATGGAAACCCTAGGTTATAGATTGTTTTAGGGATGAATTGATCAGGAGTTGAAATATTTTTAAGGTATAATTGAGGTGTGATTGATGAACTATCATAAAGGTATCAAAATTCGGAAGAAAATTTAAAGGGAATGAAGGTGAAATTTTTGATTCACCTATCCCACGATCGTGGGAATTGTATGGTTCCTTCCCACGATCGTGGAAATGTTTGACAGAGAGGAAAGTTTGTGTTTTTTGTTCTGGTTGAATCATATAAGGATAATACGCTATACATTGGTGCTTTTAGACTTGATTAGGGCTTAAAATGAACTTAGTTTGATGTTGAATCAATTGGATAAGTGTTTGATGAGTTTAAGTTGATAATTGATGTTATAACTTGAGGATTGGATTGTTTGATATCAATGTATATGAATTTGAGAAGTGTGATTTGTTAATCATATAAAGATTTCCTTATGAATGGAAATGTGATTCAAAGGATATAGGTAATGAATTATGCATGATTGAATGAGAATTGGGAAATTTTGCAAATATAATGCTAGAAAAGGATTAGTGAATGTATGATTGATGAATTGAGAGTAACCAAACTTACTTAAGGCATAACCTAATTGCAAACAAGATATATAAAAGCTATGATGAATGAATGAGCAAGACTTGTGAATAAGGTTACATACCTGGTATAGTCAATTGAGCATGCATTAAACATAACACATATTCATGTGCATTATTAAGTACTCATTTCATTAAACAAGTTAGCAATGTGTAGATATGTATGTATTGTAAGATATAGAAGCACAAATTGTTAGAAAACATACAGACATTGCCGGATCGTCCAGGCAATAGCTAATTTGGAGCATACTATGAGTTGACCTAGATATGTAATCTCAATTATATATGTGTTTCGGTTTGAATATGTACGTTAACCTAGATGTTTTCTCACTATGTTTAAATTTTTATGATTAACTTTTAGATATTGAACTATTATTGATATGATTGTGAAATTTCGAACCATCAATTGTCCGAGGAGTTAAATATTCAGGACTATATAGGAAGTGCTTATTGATTGTTTGTGAATATGGGAAACATGTGTACTCAACTGAATGTTGAATGCCAAAATCCGATCCAATGATTGTGATAAATGACTGTGCACACCGAATGAAAGTTATTGATAACATATTATATGAAATGATGCATTCCATCACATGAATATGCATAATTAGATAAAGGAGTTGTGATCGGAGTGAATAAGGTGAAAAAGAGCTTAAAGCTCAAGAAATGTACACAAGAGCCATAGGCTCAATTGATAATGAGCCTGGTATTCGCAACGGGTACAGGAAAATTATCAAATGAGCCCAGTATTCGCAACAAATATGGGACAGTTATAAAATGAGCCCGGTATCTATAATGGGCATGGGACAGGTAAAAATAAAGTGGAGTCACATATGCATTTGCATTTTTATATATATCATGTATGTGTCATGTGGATAGTTGTGAAGAATTACTGAATTGTGTTGAAATAATATTATGAAATGTTTGTGTATATGTTGAACTGAAAGATTGAGATGAGTGATTAGATTATTTAAGATGACTACATGAAATGTTTATGTTCATAATGTGTTGGTTGAAATCTAAGATACATATATCGTGATTTGGTATCCAAACTAAATGATGTGATAAATGGGAATTGGTTTTGAAGAATGTGATATATTTGAGAATTTGGATTATATGTTTGTGATGTTGTGTCCTGACTTAAATGAACACATTGATGTTGGTTCACTTATTGAGTTCGCAAACTCATCAAAATTGCAACATTGATTTTCAGGTACTAGGGTGACTTCGCATTTAAGACAATCTAGTAGTAGCCTAGTATTGTCCGTTTTTGAACCAGGAATCGCTCAAAGGTCTGGCTAGCTGATTCTGAACTAGCTAGTTACATTATTTTGGTTCACTACCCAGTTTTATGTTGTACACGTTGTATAAAGCTGTGAACTTTCGTATGTTATGTGTTGTATGACTGTACACACTGAATGAGAATTAGTAATTGCATAATACGCGATTTAGCATTTTATGACATCGATATGCATGTTCGAATAAAGGAGTTGTGACTAGAGTGAAAAGGAGCTTAAAGCTTATAAATGTGCACAAAGAGCCACATGCTTAGTTATTAATGAGCCTGGTATCTACAATGAGTATGGGTCAATATCTGAAATGAGCCCGATGTCTACAACGGACACGAGATAGTTAAATAGGTGCTCAGTCATAAAAAAAATAAAAAAAAAAGTGGAGTTGCATTTGCATTTATAAATATATCATGTATATGTCATGTGGATAGTTGTGAAGAATTACTAAATTATGTTGAAATAGTAATATGAAATATTTGTGTACATATTGTTGAAATGAATGATTGAGATGAGTGATTGGATTATTTAAGATGACTACATGAAATGTTTGCGTTCATAATGTGTTTGTTGAAATGTTATATATATATATATATATATATATATCATTTGGTATGCAAACTAAATGATATGATAAATGGGAATTGGTTTTGAAGAATATGGTATATTTGATAATTTGGATTATATGTTGTGATGTTGTGCCCTGACTTCAATGAACACATCGATGATGGTTCACACATTGAGTTCGCAAACTCATCAAAATTGCATCGTTGATTTTTAGGTACCAGGGTAACTTAACTTTTAAGGCAATCTAGTAGAGGCTTAGTATTGTCAAACTTTAGAAACAAGAATGGCTCAAAGGTCTAATCTACTAATACTTGTAGAGTTTAGATAGAATACTTTTGTTTATCTTATTATTTCAGGTTGTACTTTTTGTATAGAACCTTAAACTCTCAAATGTTATGTTGTGTACAAACATGGATGATGAAATGAAATGACAATGTAAGTAAGTTTCACTTTGTGAATGAAATGAGGAGGTTTGATCTTTGAAAATGCTTATGTTCTATATGATGCCATATAATTTGATGTGATTGGTCTAAAATTCCATTCCTATAGGGTATGTTCTTGAACATTCTCTGGATGTTTGGACATATGCCTTATGGTAGTGGTATGTTACACATTATATATTCCATAATAGTCTCTAATATATATATTGATCTACTACAACATATTCGACTTAGTTGGCAAGCTGATTTAGTATTAAAAGAGGTTATACAAAAGCTTCAATAGGAGACTTAGGTGAATTCATATTATTCATGGATTAACGACACAGTACTTTAATGGGAAGGTAGAATAATAGTCAATTCCAATCAAGAATTAAGACACCAAATTATGTCTTTATTCCATGATATAGCTAGTGGGGGTCAATCAGGATTTCTTAGAATATATAAGAGGATATATATGTCTTTTTTAGGAAGAGAATGTAGAGAGACATTAGGGAATTTTGAGAAAATGGGAGGTTTTCTAACGAAGTAACTATGAATTAATTGTTATACCAAGTAAACTTCAACCATTACCTATTTCAAATTTAGATTGGATGGATGTCAACTTAGATTTTATAGAGGGATTATTAAAATTAGACGGATTTTCAATCATTTTTACTGTAGTTAATAGCTTGAGTAAGTAAGGGCATTTCATTCCTTTGTAACACCTTTACTCATCTGCTAAAGTATCTTAAGCTTATGTGGATAACACCTACAAATTGCATGGTATGTCCTTAACATTAGTGAGTGACGGTGATTAAGTATTTTAAATAACTTTTAGACTAAATTCTTCATAATTCAAGGTATGTCCCTCTTACATTCCATAGTTTATAATCTATAATTAGACAGTTAAGTAGAGGTTTTTAATAGAATAATAGAAACTGCCTCAGCTGCATGACTAATGATTGCCCTTATCAATAGCATCGTTGGTTATTCTTAGCTGAATGGTGTTATAATTATACTTACCATTCTACCATTCAATGTTTTCCTTTTGAAATTAATCAAGTTATGAGGGGTAGAGAATTAGTGGTGAAGTTGATTCAATTTCATAAAAGAAGGTCACAAAACATGATAAAATAATCAACCTATAAAAAGATAAAAGAATGGGAATTTTAAATGTGAGATATAATTTATGTCATAGATCTAGTTATGTTAAATTATAGCACTATCACCAACAAAGTTTGTATCAATGTGATAATCAGAAACTAACATCCTTATACTTTGGCCCTTTTCCAATATTGCAACGACTAGGAGCTATCGTATACAAGTTATAGTTACCATTATGTATTCGTCATACATTTCATGTTTCTTCACTCAAAAAACATATACTCAGTCAACTAAGGTGAGTCCTCGACTACCTTCTTTACTTAGATTGGTACATATCCAGTTGTTGTGTTAGAATATCATTTAATCAACCAAAAAAAAAAACTTATAGTCGAAGTTTTGATTCATTAGTCTCCAAATGATATACCAGATGTATCATAGTAATACTTGTATAATCTTCAGAAGTGTTAACTAGATGTCAACCTTATGGACATGGTTGATAGAGAGGGAGGAATTATTATAACGAGAAGCTGAGTACACAAAGAAGAAGATGAATGGTGAAGAGCATAGACTAAGGAGGAAGAAGTGACATCGTGTAATGATAAAAGGGCAAATCCAAACAACATCATTTGCATAAGTGAGACGCTAAGGGGCCATTTGGTTCCACTTCTGTTTTTCTGTTGTTGTTTTTAGTTTCTGTTTCCTATTTTAGTTTCTGTTTTTTTCTTAAAAAATGAAAACCTGTTTGGTTGAGATTTGTAATATAAAAAATGAAAACAAAAACCTGTTTGGTTGAGATTTCCACATTTAAAGATAATATATTACATTTAAAATAAACATGTGATAATATATTGTATTATACATTTAAAAATAATCTCGGTGCTCTACATTAACAAGATATTATATCAAGATAATAAAGTCATATGAGGTGTAAAA
>JAOSBL010000970.1:0-10456 GCA_027568915.1 Erythroxylum roraimae | reverse complement strand
AGGAAAAATTTCTGGTCTATTTCTCCTAGTAATAGTCATTCTTGGAGTTGGCGGAAGATTTTGTCTGTTAGAGACCAGCTTGGGGACCAATTTTGATTTAGAATTGGGAATGGTATTTCTACTTCTGTTTGGCAGGATCCTTGGCATCCGAGCGGAGTCTTGTTGGCTCAATCGACTCCGCGGTTGATTAATGGGTCAGATCTCCCCATAAATGCCAGAGTTTCAGATGTTATTTGGCACGATGAATGGAGGTGGCATCATGTAACTGTGGAGCCTATTCGTTCACCATCTCCCATTCCTTATAACCCAGATCCTTCCAGTGAGGATAGGCTAGAATGGCTAGCCAGCTCTTCCAAGCAGTATACAAATGCTTCAGCTTATAACCACTTAAGACCGACCCGTCCGATAGTGCCTTGGTATCCATTAGTTTGGCATAAGGGGAATAGTCCTCGATGTTCCTTTATATTATGGTTGGCTTTTTTGAACAAATTGCAGACTAGGGATAAGCTCCAGTTTCTCCACACCCCCAACCGTTGTTCCTTGTGTGTTATAGATTCCGAGACTATTGATCATATTTTCTTTCATTGTGCTTTCTCTCGATTGGTTTGGGCCCATACTCTCCACCACTTCCACTTTCCCAGTTTAAATTTTCCTGACCTCCATTCAATTTTACAATGGTTTAACCAATATTCTCCAGTTTCAAATAGTGACTTTCATACCTTTTGCATTGTCCTCTCAGTTGTTGTGTATAACCTGTGGTATGAACGAAACCTTCGCACCTTTCGGGATGAAGCCTCGGATATAGAGAGGGTTATTTCCCAAGTGATCTTACAAGCTATGGAGCAGCTCAGCCTAAACACTGAGGGAAGGTAATTATGTTTATCTTCAATTTTTTGTTATTCCTATTGTTAATAATGCAGGTTCAGGGTCATCTTTGTGTTACTGAGGAGGAGGGGTATATTTCCCGCCTATTGATATTGACCAAGCTACCAGGTGGTGGTTCCTTTTCCTCGGGGGTCATACTAGTTGGTTATGCTTCTCTGGTTGTGGTTTGAGGGCTGTGAATGTAGTATTGGTTTGTTGATTGTTGTGGTTTTGCTGCTGGTCATTGTGTGGCTTCCTCATGGTTGCTGGGGAGTTTATGTAGTAGGGTATTGGACTTAGTTTTCTTAGACTGCTTGAGAGGCGAGTATTGAGGGTGTGGTGTTTCTTTCACTTCTTTGTTTTGTACCTATGGTTTTATCCTTTGTAGAACTTGTGGAGGCTAGAGATTCTGGGTAACTGCTAGCTGTGTATATAACCTTTTCATTTTCATATAAAGTTTTTCTGATTTACCAAAAAAAAAGTCACATGAGTTATCCATACAAAAAGCCAATGACAATGAATCGGCCTTTTTATGTAACTTTTTTGAGGTAGACAGCACATCACCACACGTGCACTGTGTATTCGAAACATGGTTGATTCGGCCTCAAAATGACTGGAGAGTCTCGTGAAGAAAAAACCAAGACATGAAGAGAACTTTAGGCTTAGAACCACACACATGATACGACATACCAAAGATACATGACAAATAATTTGTAGAGTTGGCATTTGGGCCAAGGCCCGCTTTGCCTCAGCTCGAGATCGACGGGCCAAAATTAGATTGACTTGATCTTTGGCCCAAAAATTGTGATTTGATGAGGTCTCATGCTCGGACAATTAAAACAAAATGACGCCATTTTTTAGTCTTACTAATTCGCTTTTGACGAAGGAAATAAAACGACATCGTTTAGTCCAGGTTTAACATAAACCTTCGACCTCCACCCTTCTCCTTCTTTGTTGTTTAGTTGTTCCCCAGTTGCCCTATATTGGTACACCCCTACGCCCTCCCTTCTTTCCCAATTGCCCTATACCCTTATGACCTCCTCTGTCTTGCTCTCACTATCGTCCCTTCACTGTGCCACCCCTTTGTCACGTCGCCCCTTTACACGATACCCCTTCGAGGCACCATCCCAATTCCCCGCTTCCCTGCCGCCATCTTTTTTTAATTCTTCACCACCCATCCACCGAGATAAAGTTCATGAATCTTTTGATCAAAATTTTAATTTGTGAAATATTGAAATTTCTAAGATTGTTGCCATTTGGGAGGTATTTTCCCAGATTTACATGGTCACATACACTCATAGTCACTTACACGATCACATACATGGGCGTGTATATGATTATGTAAGTGACTGTGGGTTTCGAAAACTTACATGGTCACATACTTGCCCGTGTATGTGATCGTGTAAGTATGACTAACTGCTATACACATCATATACACATTAGTGTATATGGTTGTGTAAGTATGAAAAAAAGTTTAAAATAGTTTACACGTGTGTATGCGACCATACATGCCCGTGTTATGTGACACAATCTTAGTAACTTACACGATCACATACACGAGCGTATATGTGACTATGTAAATCACTGACAGGTGACAATTGATAAATTTTAAATCTATAATTATGATTTATGTTTTCCTATTCTCTCTGTTATTTATGAATTATGAATTATAATTATGAATAACATATATATTTATATGTTGATTGTTTTAGATTGATACATACTCCTCCAATGGAGAGATGTAATCCAATATTGGAGATAGAAGTGAAAACTTCTAATCGGGTACCAAGTAAAGATAGAAGTCTAGGTCAACTGAAATGTGAAGTTTGAAACCACTTCAATAAGACTAGATCAATGGACAAAGTAGAAAAAGCCAAATGTAAGTATTGTCAGAAGATGTTGGCCGAGAGTTTAAAAGCTGGAACCTCTCATTTAAAGAGACATGTGAATTCATGTAGTGGAAAAAAGATAGTCTTACAAGGTCAAACATTTTTAACCCCTAACTTTATGAGAGGGAAGAATGAAATGACTACAACATTTTATGATAGTAATAGATCAAGATTTTTTATTACTTTTATGGTAATTGATGATGAACATCCACTATCTATAGTTAATACCAAAAGATTTATAATGTTTTACAACTCACTGCAAATGACCTTTAAGGTTCCAACTCAGAATATATTAAAGAAAGACCTTATAAAGATATATGAGAATAAGAAGAAAGAAAATTTAAGAACATTGTTGAGTATTGAAGGACAGATTGCCATTATAACAGACATGTGGACAACTGTTAATCAAAAGAAGGGTTATATGGCAGTGACGACACATTATATTGACAATGACTGGACTTTACATAATAAACTTTTGAGGTAATTTACATTATTTAATATTGTTATAATTTACTTTTTCATTATGTTATGATTGATGTTGGTCATATTTGTACATGATATATTCATTTATGTGCCGACATCACATATGGGAGAAAGGTTGACAACCGTGTTGAGAGCATGTTTGATATATTATAATATTGACACCAAATTGTCCAGCATAACAGTCAATAATTGTAGCATGAATGATGCAATGATTGAAAAGTTGAAAAATAATATACAAGTTAGGAGCTTGTTGGTTGATGGAAGGTTATTTCATATTCGTTGTTTTTCGCATATACCGAACTTGATTATGAAGGATAAGTTGGATATGATAAAGGAAGCAATAGATTCGATTCAAAATAGTGTAGTCTATTAGAGTGCAACAATTAAAAGAGTTGAGAAATTTGAAGTAACTACAAGGCAATTATGCATTCTAAGTACAAAGAAGTTGGTTTTGGATTTTCCAACTAGATGGAACTCAACTTTTAAGATGTTGAACTTGGCAATCCAATATGGTGATGTGTTTATCAGACTGAGACAAATAGATTCTTTGTAAACTTGCATGCCAACGAAAGACCAATGAGAGTTGCCCAGAAAACTTTGTGCTAAGTTGGAATTATTTTATACTACAATTGAATTGTTCTCAGGAACAAAATATCGAACTTTGCACTACTGCTTTAGCACTATGTGTGAGATAAAAAAAGCTTTATTTGATTGGATGTTGATTTCAATGAGGTTATTCAAGTTATGGCAGAGTAGATGATCGAGAAGCTAAATCCTTATTGGTATATGTTTGGACATATTGTTGTAGTCTTATCTGTATTGGACTCGAGATACAAGATGGAGGGAGTTAATTTTATATATAATGTGTTATATGGTGATCTTGCTCAAGAGCATGTAGATGTCATTAAACAATTATGGTATGATTTGTTTAATGAATGTCAACTTAGAATAGACAAAATTCAAGATTGGGATCACAATAGTTTAGGTTGTTCGATTCTGACTTTAGTTTCAAGTTCGGTATCATATTTTAAGAGTAATTTGTTGCTTTCACTTACAAAATTCATGAAAGAAAAAAGGGCTAGTACTTCATACAATATGATGGAGTTAGATAAATACTTGACAGCAGATTGTGTGGCCAAAGTTAAAGGTGTGCAGTTCTATGTATTATGATGGTGAAAGTATTATGGAAATAATTTTTCGATCATACAAGTAATTGCACGAGGCCTATTAGCAATTCCATCATTTACTGTTGCTTTGGAGGCTACTTTTAACATTGGTTATTAGTCCTTATCATACTTGACTTCATCCTCGTACTCTTGAAGCCTTTATGTTTGCCCGAAACTAGTTAGATGATGAAGATATTAAGGGTAAACTCCTTTTTTTTAATATATCAATTTTGTCTATTTTTAAAACTATCTTACGTCATATTGTTTTTTTAATTTGTATACTAATACAACCACAGGTACTGATGAGGAGGTAACTAATTATACACATACTCATACTCGTCAATCAATTGGACATTATTTTGATAAAATATTTGATGATGAAAGTATATTTAATTATTTATTAATTATTACTATGTGCTTAATATTCTTTTAATTTTAATATTACAGTATGAAATATAATATTTTCACATACAGAAGAAGTGATGCAAACTATTGATGATCCTAATTACAATGATTAGCTGCTCTCTCTTGCCTGCACTCACTCCAGTCTCTTGTCTCCACTCTCAATCTCTTGCAATCCCAAACTCCCAATCCATAACATTATTTCATGATTTTATTTTTAATTTTTGTAAATTGTATCATTTAAAATTTTGGATAATCAATTTTGTAAATTATGTCATCAATCAAGTGAATTATCACTTTAATTATACCTTTTTCTTTCATATCATATAAACTTATTCTCTTTCATTAATAAATTTGGTTTCATCTTATTAATTGTATCAATATATGTACATTTTATATATTCATTTATTATAAAATCTCAATTTTTATTAATTAATTGAATTTTGTAACTTTAATTAATTGAATTGATCACTTTAATTATATTTTTTCTTTAATTTCCTATAATCTTATCCTTCTTCATTAATGAATTTGGTTTCATCTTATTTATTTAATCAATATGTGTACGTATTTATATATCCATTCATTATAAAATATCAATTTTTATTAGTCAATTAAAATTCATAACTTCAGTTAATTAAATTAATTACTTTAATTATAATATTTTTTCTTTCATTTCCTATAATCATTTCCTCCTTTATTAATGAATTTGATTTCATCTTATTCATTTTATCAATATATATACGTTTTTATATATTTATTTATTATAAAATCTCAATTTTTATTAATCAATTGAAATTCATAACTTCAATTAATTGAATTGATCACTTTAATTATAATCTTTTTCTTTCATTTCCTATAATCTTATCATCCTTTATTAATAATTTAGTTTCATCTTATTCATTTTATCAATATATGTACGTTTTATATATTCATTTATTATAAAAACTCGAATTTTGTTAATCAATTAAAATTTTTAACTTTAATTAGTTGAATTTATAACTTTAAAATTTTAAATTAAATAAATGTTGATTAAAATTTTCAATAAAAAATAAAAATAGAAATAAATCAACCCAGCCTGAGCCCAACCAAGCTTCAAGCCTAATTAACCCAATTAGGCTTTGACCTTAGGCCCCACCCATATAGCCTAATCGGGTTGGGCCCAGGCTTCAATCTTAATCTTACCTGGTCCTGCCCGACCCACTATCAGCCTTATTCAACAGTAAAATCAAATTTGTGGATAATAGAAATGCAACCATAAGATAATTAGGAATGGACTACCTATGGTAGCTTTATGTCTTGCCTCTGCCAATCTATTGAAAAGATACTGTAGACCCCAATCGTCCATTTTTAGCGATTACTTTGCTAAGAATATTTAAAAGAATTTTAAATCATGAATTTATTAAATAATGTATTTAAAATATATCATTTAATACGATAAAAATAAATTATATTTAAAATTAATAATATTTATTAGTTTTATAATATTAGTCAAAATTATTAAAAATAATAAATATAATAAATATTTTATTTTATTATGAAATTAATCATTACTGATCATATAATAAAAAATTTTAATAACACTTATGTAATAGATAATAGTATATATCAATATTTAATTTTAAAAATTATAAAAAAGAAAGGAATATTTGGGTGTTATTGTGTATTATACACATCATTTTTTCTTTTATTTATTTTTAAAATGAATAAAGAGGAATATTTGGGTGTTATTGTGTATTATACACATCATTTTTCTTTTATTTATTTTTAAAATGAATATAGATATATATATTATTTACCTTATAATTTTTGATTAATATGTAGATTAATAATAAACTAATTTATAATAAATTGAACACTTAAATATTTTATTACTATATTTAATAATTTTAATCAATAATATAAAATCAAATAAAAACTTTAAATTGTAAATATAATTTATCTAATAAAAAATAACAACTTTGTGTTCACAAATCACAATGCTTCACGTATAAGTAAATGTTTATAGTTTCATATTAAAGATTTAAATAAAAAAATTAAGGAAATTCAATAGACCCATCAAATTAGTATCCCAAGGACCTTTACTTATAGCATAGATACTTTTGGAAATTCAAAAACTTCAAAATATTACCATTTGCTATGGAGGAAGAGCTTGAAGTGGAAGGTGTCGACTCTTTATGAGTAGAACTAATATATCAATATTTGAAGACCATATCCTGGCCAGCTTCAGGGCCTTGCTTTACATTTGATGACATTCCACCCACCAAAAAGAGAGACAGATTACATGAATTTGGGGCAAGAATCAACTTATAAATGAATAGGCCAAAATATACCTTTGAAGAAATAATAATGGAATTTGTGTACGTATGATTTGAAACGTATGAGAGTGATTTCAAAGTCTAGGAGAATATAGGAAGCTTCACGTTGTTTGGCTTCCTGAAGCAAGAACCTTGCTAGGAATGATCTAGAAAGAATTTATTAGAGACTTTCAATTAATTGATGGACAAAGTTCTTCGAGATACTTTGAATGAAATGTTGTTCTCTAGATAAGAGAGATCTTCATAGGCATTTTTAGAAAATGTTTGAGAAATATTACATGTTAAATGTAATAGTCGATTTTAAAAACTATTGAGGGTTAGAATGTTATAATACTGAGTCACATGAGTTATATCATTATAGAATTAATTTGGTGCATTTAGGAGATAATTTTATGAATTTATTCACATGGATAATATTAGCATACGCACATAAATTATGATTTAGAAAAAAATGCAAAGATTTTATGTGCACTCAATTAACATGTTTCGGCGTATGAAAGTTTCAAAATGATTATGCATTTCTAATGTCTTGTATTTTGGTTTACCAATAAAAAGAATTGATGGATTACAATTAGGAATTTGGAGTTTATTTGTCACAATTGGAAGATTGATGGATTAATATGTATATGTAGCCTAGGAAAAATTTCAAGTAACAAGACAAGTTAACATGTGAAAATTTAGGATGACTAAGCCTATAAAATGAGTGACAAATGGCTTAGGAATTAAGTGACATTTGGCAGCCAAAAAGGAGGACATGTATCTTGCTTAATTACATGACAAGTGTCCTTTAAGAAAGAACACTCATCTTACACCATATGACTTAAAAACATTGCATGGTCATCTTCTTTGTTATTTCTGTCGTATACTCTCTCCTTCTCCTCCCTCTCATTGTCGAAACCCACCCATTACTCACATCTTTGAGTTCCTGCCTTAGTTTTGTACATCACCACCCAAAACCCATACAAAATCCTTCGTAAAGATAGCTGTAGAGGCAGAACATTGTGACATATATTGTTGTCTTCATTTTCTGGTCATAGCTGAACCATCGCACCCCCTCTCAATATTCTTGAAATGTTCTTGCATGTCAGGCTAAGCAAGCTTGACATTTGAGGTGGCTCAAGCTAATCAAGTAAGTGAAATACTGACATATTGTGGTATATGTTAGCATAATTTTTATTATGGCTAATTAGGGATGGATTAAATGTGGTGTTGGTGTTGAAGATGTGTTGAAAAATGAAGAATGAATGGGTACTTTTCTGTTCTGTTTTTGCATGTATGAAAACATTAGTTTATGAGCTGTTGTTTGGATGATTTAAGTTGGAATTTGAAGTATAATTGATAAGGAATTCATGCTAAAGATATGTGTTATTAAGGTGTTTTCGAATATAAAAAATTAGAGGTGTAGGTGTGTTTGTAAAAAGTGACTGTTAATGATACAAGTGAGAAGAATTTTGTAAGCCTTAGTGTAACCAATACGGAAGTTAAATTAACCTGAAATGAAGTAACCTTAAAGGACATGAAATCTGAAAAATTTCAGGTTTTAGTGATGTCTCTAAGCTTGTAAAATTCGCGAAGTATTGAAGGTAGTAAAGTCATACACATTAGTGATGTTGATGACAAATTCTAGAATTTTAATTTCAACGTTATGTACATGTCGAACTAGCTGAGAAAATCACTCTAAATTGGTATATTTGGACTTGATTAAGGCTAAGAATTAGCCTAGATTGTTGCTTGATTAATTGGTTAAGAGCTTGACAAGTTTATGTAGTTAATTGATGTCATAACCTAAAGAATGAACTGTTTTGATGTGGTTGTGTTCAAAGCTGAAAATTATGATTTGTTAAAGGAATAAATGAGTTCTTTTAATGCAAACATGATCTTAAGGACATGAGTAATGTGTCTACATAGGTTAATTATGAATGAGAATTGAGTAAATGTATGAATATATATTGCTGGAAAAAGTTTGGTGAATGTATAAATCTAACTTGCTGAAATTTCAGATTTAAAGTAACAATTGCGTGTGTGTGTTATAAGAGGCTTTTTGATCATGAAAATGTACACAGATAAGTGTAATGTATGGTTAATGAATTTGAAGTAAATCAAGCTTACTTAAATGTATAAACCTGATTGCAAAATGGTAGTATACAAGCTATAATGTTTGAATGGTCTTAGGGTGTATAAGCACAAATTGAATAGTCAAGATCTATGCATAAGAATAAATACCTGAAAAGTCAATTGAGCATGCATTGAAACATGAAACATATACATGCGCATGATTGTATATTTATATGATTAAACATGTTAGTGATTTGTGAACTATGTGTGTATGTATTGCTTGACGATAAACGCGTAAGGTGATCATCAACATCCAGACATTACCAGAACATTGAGGCGATAACATTTCTGAAGTGTACTATGAGTCAACTTAGATGTGCAAACTCACTTATATGTGCTTCTATATGAATTGTATGTTTAATGTGAAATGCATGTACAAATGATTGATAAATGTCGGACTTGGGTCTGAGGAAGCTCATTATATTGAAATGCATGGTTAGATAAAGGAGTTGTGACTAGAGTGACCGATGAGTAGAAAAGAGCTTTAAGCTCAAAATTATGAAAAAGAGCCTCAGGCTCTTATAACATAGACTCAGTATCCACAATGGGTATATGCCAGCCATGAACTCGGTACCCATAACAGATACGAGTCAACAAATTGCTTTGATAGGCACTTGGTCACATCAAAACAAAATGAGAATGAAAACACATGTGCATTTACATATGCATCCCTACATGCATCATATGATTGAATTGAAATGATTTCTTGAATTGCTTTGAAATAGTGAAATACAATTGAAGTCAATGGAGAATGTGATGTAATATACAATACTGGCTTATATGAAATACTTGTTGAAGTGTGATAAATTGTAATATAACTTGTCTTTGTGATTTGACTTGTGTGAGTGCATCGATGATGGTTCACTCACAGAGTTCGCAAACTCATCAAAATTGCAATGTTGTTTTGTTTTCGGTTCAAGGGAGTTCTAGCTATCAAAACAATATACTAGAAGTTTAGTACTTACATTTTGGGGATGAAATAGCTCAAAGGTCTGATCAACTGAATTTGTGGAGTCTGGTTAGAGTCTTTTGCATTAGCATCCCATATCATGTCACTCATTTTTTTACTAAGATTGAACTCTAAAATGTTGTGTAATGTATATATGCATTCTGAATTATAATGCCATATATGTCGTTTTATGTGTGAGTAGGTTTAATTTCAAATGATGTGGCTTGTGGGTGCTCTAGCTGCTCCTTGGTTAGTCGTATTGAACCCTAGTCT
>JAOSBL010000949.1:0-10457 GCA_027568915.1 Erythroxylum roraimae | reverse complement strand
CTGCTTAAGTATTGCATGAGAATCTTCTAATAATTCTGAATATGCATCTTGTAATTCACTAAATTTTGAGGTTACCTTCTCGTCACTTTCTCTTTCGGCTACCAGGCAAATGTTAGCTTGTACTGATGCCTCTGAATCAGTACCTGATTCGGACGAATCCAAATCTTCCCAGGTTGCCATCATGCTTTTCTTGTTTACTCTATTTTTCTTTGGTTTTCTTTTTAGCAATGGACATTCGGACTTGTAGTGTCCAGGTTTATTGCATTCATAACAGATGACAGACGTTTTCTCATTCTTTCCTTCATCTTTGCCATTTTTCTTGAAAGAAAACTCTTTGTTTCCTTTTGCTTTATTTTTCCATATGCGTCTGATCTTCCTCGAGATAAAAGATAATTCATCATCTTCCTCGCTCGAATCTTGTTCTGATTCACTGGAGTCGTCATTTTTGACTTCTTCGATCTTTAACGCTTTCGACGATGAACTCCTCTTCCTCTGAATCTTGTGATTCTTTTGTCCAGCCTTCAATGCTGTAGATTTATCCCATCTAGGTTTATCTTGTGCATCGAGTTCCACTTCATGTATCTTCAAGGATCCAAGCAATTCATCAAGCTTTAACACGCTCAAGTCCTTGGCTTCTTGTACAGAGGTGACTTTTGGTCTCCATCTTTTCGGTAAACTTTTGAGAATCTTCCGAACATGATCTTGATTGTCATAGACTCTCTCGAGAGCTTTAAGTCCATTGACGATAGTTTGAAATTGTCCAAACATCTGATCGATAGACTCCTCTTCCTTCATCTTGAACAGCTCATACTGGTGTATAAGAATGCTTTTCTTGGATTCCTTTCCTTGACGGGTGCCTTCATGTGCAATGGATAGAGTATCCCACATCTCCTTTGCAGTGTCACATCTGTGAACTTTATCATACTCACTTCTGCTTAGGGCACAACTTAGGAAGAACTTGGCCTTTCAATTCAGTTGGAATCTTGCTTTTTGCTCAGCTGACCATCTCGTACATAGAATGGCATTCCCTTCATCATCTACCAGTGTATACGGTCCATTCTCTATAATCTCCCAAAGATCAATGTGAGTAGATTCAATGAAGAGCCGCATCCTGCCTTTCCAGTAACGGTAGTCTTCACCATTGAATGCAGGTGGTCTAGTGACAGAGGCGCCTTCAGCTATATAAATGTGTGATTCTGGTATGGATCTTTATCCACACATTGTAACAGTGGTTCTTGGACACCGAGCTATGATACCAATTGAAGTAAATCACACGTTAGTATAGACTTAACGTTCAATATACACAATACACAGGAAGGGGGTTTGAATTGTGAATCCTTTTTTGTGAATACAATCCCCTTTTCGATCTCTTTGAAAACTTTCTTTTTCAAAACTATTAAGTAGAAAAATCACGATGTATTGCAATTAACTTCTAAGTACTTATGTAAAAAAATAAAAATTAAAAGGTTGAGAGTTAGAGAGCAGAAGTCGACATAGCAGTTTTATCCTGGTTCACCTAAACCGTGGGCTACATCCAGTCCTTAGAATCCTTTATGAGATTTCACTATTCTTCTAAAAAATACAAGTATTCTTTGCTCCAAGCCTCTTCAGGTCTCTTATAGCAAGTATTCTTTTCTCACTTAGCCTCTTCAGGCCCTTAGCTTTTCTTCTCTCTTACAGAGGAATATTATGAGCTTTGTTACAGGCAATAATAACTCTAGAGTTTAGCACAATGAATACAGTGTTTCTCAAAGTCACTAGCTTTCTTAAAATCTTTAACTTTTTTAGTCTTCAACTCCGACTCGTATTTATAGCCTTCGTCTTCAACTGCTTCTTGATAACCGCTTCTTTCATCTAGTTTCTTGATCTTTGAAGAAACAGTTATTCAGTTGAGTTCTGTAACTAACTCAAACTGATTCCCCAACCGACGTAGTATCGGGTCTTCGCCTTCTTATTGCTTCATCTTACTTTTCAGCTTTGTCTTACTTTTCTGCTTCGTCATATTTTTCTGGTTCTTCTTAGTTTCTGCTTCCGCTTCGTCTCGCTTTCTTTCGTCTTATTTTTCGCTTCGTCTTATTTTTTCTTTCATCTCATTTCCGCTTCGTCTTAGTTTCCTCTTCGTCTTAGTTTCTGCTTCCGCTTCGTCTCATTTTTTGGCTTCCGTTTCGTCTTAGTTTCTGCTTCTGCTTCATCTCATTTTTCTTTCACCTTATTTTTTGCTTTGTCTTATTTTTCTTTCATCTAATTTCTGCTTCGTCTTAGTTTCTGCTTCCGCTTCGTCTCACTTTCTTTCGTCTTATTTTTCTGCTTCCGCTTCGTCTTAGTTTCCTCTTCGTCTTACTTTCCGGCTTCCGCTTCTTCTTCATCTTACTTTTTGGCTTCCGCTTCTTCTTTGTCTTACTTTCTGGCTTTCGCTTCTTCTTCGTCTTAGTTTCTGCTTCCGCTTCGTCTTATTTTTGGGCTTCTGCTTCTTCTTCGTCTTACTTTTCTAATATTATTATTATTTGATTTTCATCAAAATTATGAATCATGAAGTCATTTTGACTTAACATAATCAACTCTACACTATCTGATAACAGAATAATCATCAATTATTCGAAAATCAACACATAAAAATTTTTCATATGTTAAACCCTCGATGTTCGTGAAAAACATCCGTTTTTCTTCATAATCATGCAATGACAAATATTCACCCTTTTGGTTTATGAAACCAACAATTCTAAACGATTTACACAATACTTACTTGTTAAAACTCCAAAATGTTCAAATATCAAGAAGCCCTAATTTTCATGCAACCACATACTTCATCTTACAGATGGTTTGGGTCAGGTTTTCTTGAGGCAAAGGAAATAGATAACAAAGTGTGAGTGGTAGAAGATAAAGAAAAGAAAAGTTTAGCTTTGGTGGATATTTGATGAAAAACTCTGTGTAAGGGAACAAGATCGAAGAAGATAACCACAAAGAAGATATTTTTAAGACAAGACAAACAGTGTCTTTATCTTTCAAAGTTAAAGGAACAGTAGTAAACTTTTTAAGATCATCGTTACTTGTGACACTTGTCACTCATCCATCTCTCAAGGCTTTAACTAGTTCTCATTTAACTAGTCCAACCAACTCCATTATTTTTACTACAATTACAATCTTCAATTACATTTTCTTATAAATTCTAAGTTATTTCCGAAATTTTCAATCTCATTTTTAACAATTCTCCAACATCATTTGATTCCTATCTCTAATTTCCATACATAAATTTACTTGCCAAGTGGCATTTTTCCTAGTACAATAATACTCAACGTTTTCAGAAAATTTCCCCACAATTCACCAAAAAGATTCTAAATCAATGCATAAATTCTTCACATCAATTTTTCAACATAATTAATTCACAATACTCACTTGGTCACATTTATAATCAATTATACCTGGCAATTGTCAATGAATGCATGTACAGTCATTTTAATGTGTGGAAATTTTAATTTCACATGTGTGTATGCTAACAATATACATGAGCATAAGATGCATTTTTCTTAGTCTATCATTGATCTCACATATACCGTATCTTAGGGTTTTAACCCTTAGTATGGGAAACATGATGTTACATTTCTCCCCTCCTTAATAAATTTCGTCCTTGAAATTCTTATCTGATTGATTAGGAAGGCAGGGGTATTGTTTCCTCAAATACTCCTCCGTTTCCCATTTAACTTCATCACTCGAATAATTTCTTCCAATTGACCATACTCAACGTAATCAATCAAACCTCTAATTATTTCTTCAGATATCTCATTATCTTAACAGTTCCCTCAATATACTTCATGTTACCCAAAATTTTCACTTCGCAAGTCGACAATACCTCTTTATCAGATCATATCATTATTTCTTAGCATATTCACATCTGAGACATGTTTATTAATAATACAACTCATAAATTATTGGTCCTATACTCTCAATAACTTTATGTGGATCAATACAATTCGATCTTAGTTTATCCTTTTTCCTAATCTGAGCACACCTTATACTCAATCTTAGTACACCCTGGCAAGGTGATACTCTCAAAGACGTTTCATCTTTCATTTGATATTTCAGATCTCTTTAATGTTACTACACTTAACTCTTATATCCATCTCACTGAAATCCATAACCTCGATGTTGATCCATCACATTCATTCATCTTTCTTGGGCCAATTAAATTCTTATTATAGATTCATTTTACTCATCAACAGTATCTCGAATTAATTCTGGCCTTCAATCGTTTTTAGGCCCTCCTCATTTCAATTTAAGGGCGAATGACTCTTTAGGTCGTATAATGCCTTGTACAATATTCTAATGATATCACTATGATAATGATTGTTATGCCTGTAGTCAATTTGAACTATACATTAACCTCATATTCCTATGAACTCCAAACATATAAGCTTTAAGAATATCTCCAATAGTTAGGACTGTTGGTAATTCAAACATTCAGTCACTTGTTTCTACATCCTTAGCAGCTAAATACTATTTCGGTGTATTCCTACTAGGATGTCTAGCTTAAGTTATTACTTGCTTTCTCCGGTAATCTCTTTTCTTAACCATCTTTATTGAGCACACACTCTTCTTATTTCAATCACAAAATATCGTTCTTCCTATTCAAACTCAAAAATTCATATTCATCTTCAATTCCTCAATAAGATTCACAATTCTGGGTCCTTAATTTGGGCTTTGCTAATCCTTTCACGTGAAACTGATCTTAAATTTCTAAGTAACTAATAATATTTCATTTTGCTCTAAATTCAACTCGACATTCAATGCCCTCAATTACACTCGGTTTGGTAACCTCATTATCTTAACTGTAATACACTGATATTAGATTTCCTGTTCAATGCATCCGATTACAACATTAGTTTTACATGGAAATACTCATTTGTACATCATAATCTTCTAGTAACTCTATCCATTGTCTCATTCTCATTTTCATTTCATTCAAACTCAATAATTATCTCTTACTTTAAAAATTCTTATAAAAATCTAAAATGTTTCACTGTAGTTATAATGTCTCCAAGCTCCTCAATGCAATTACTATTACAGCAAATTCTAAATTATGTATCAAAATTTAGCTCATGAAGCTTAAACTGTCTCCATGCATAAGAAATCACTTGATTATGCTACATTAGATTTCATTCTAATTTCTGATGTGAAACTTCATTATACACTACAAAATCTCCAATTCTAAATGATATAATTATCATTGATGTAATACTCCCTCAAAATTCTCTTTACACTCATCAGTCATACGATTTATACATTTTTTCCTCAGACATTTTTGTCAAAGGGATAAGATCAATAAAAACCCTTAACAACTTCTGGTAGTGTCCAATTTTTAGCTAATTCTAGGAAATTTTTGGATCTCTCATATATGCCTTGGAGTTCCTCACTTCATCTTTACCTCTACTTCCTTTGGGTCTCCCAATGTGCGATGTTCAAATACTATACTAACCACAATTTATTTGATCAAGCTACATTTTACTTTTGTGGAACTTGGCATATAACTGTTTCTACCTTCATGATATGTAAGATTCCCTCAAGTACTCAAAATGCTCTCTTTACTTTTCGAATACACTCAAAATACCATCTATGATCATAGTTGCTAATTAATACAATTTTGCTTGGATCACTTTAATCTTCAATACCATAATACTGTTGGGGGCATTGTTAACTCCAACAGATATAACCCACTTTCCTTATGCCCATGATTTGTTCTGGTAATTCTTTAAGTATCTAATTCCTCAATGAAGTAGTATTATCTCATATTATTTTCGATTTTTTTCCAATTAAGTTCTTCACTTAAATGATTTTCTCAATTCATTTTATTTTTTCTGATTTTCAAATGGATTTATTCTAATGTATGCTCATTCATATTAGTTTCTCCACACATTTCGATTTATTGGAAATCTTAATTTCCTGTGTTGGTAACACATTCATTAGATTTGATTTGTATCTTTTATACTTAATGTCACCTCGAATTCAAGAATCCAATCACTTAGTTGGATACTTAACATCAACAAAATGCATACATTCTCAGTAGCATTTTCTACCTCTTATGCTTAAGTCTCCGCTAGGGATATGACTCCAATATTCACTTTTGATTCATTGCTTATTCATTTATAATTTGTTTCTTCATTGATCATTCTTAAATTGAAACATCTAATCAACTTAACCTATTTTAGGGAAATTCTTCTTTGAAAGAAGATTTCTTGCTACTATCATCGATACCATTCATATAATCCTTATCAATCAACTGTCGCTATTATTGTTTATCGATCATTCTTAGTACCTCAAGAAGATCAATTTCTATCATTTCGTACATGGTCATGATGTTTTATTCATCAAAACTCAATGATGTATTAGACACGATTGCACATGCTTAGGTGTGTAACATCAAGGTCATCCCATTCTATTTAGATATTTATTTCTGAAAGATCACCAATTATCTTACAATAGTAATACTTTGATCTCAATTGATCTTAGACAATATTTCTCTGTTTATCCTTACCACGATTGGGGTTTCCTCGCATTGACATATACTAACATCAACTTTACCCAAATTCTCCCGAATTTACCCCTTCTAATGTTACATCATGTCATAATGATTCAACTACCATACTGGGTGCTTTACTCTTCTCAATTGATTCATCATCTTTTTCTTTATCTCATCTATCTCATCTTCCTATTGTCATTTATTTCATCTCCCAAATGTATATTCTCAATCAATTCATAATTATAGAGGCATAACCATTATAAAACTCTAGTCTCCATTCCAAAATTATATTCTCATACTGAATCATAAACTCTTATCATGACAATCACACGTCCATTCTAAGTCCAAGTTCAACCTTTCAAGGTCATAGAAAGATTTATTTTCTTTCAACTTGGCTTATACACTTTAATCTCATCATTTCTACTTATATCCTTATTTTCCTCAATTACTCCACGACAATACATTCATGACTATATCTCACTCAAAAGTATGCCATCACAGCACAATATTGATATGATGTTCAATAATACAACTACCAATACAAATACATTGCATCATTATCTGTCATATTTACCCATATACTATTTCTCCATTCTAAACATCCACAAACTTTTGTTTTCTCATGTTCTAAAAGAGCATCATTCTTCTTGCTAATTCTATTAACACATGCGACTCAGACTGGGGATCAGTTGCTACTGTCTGCTATGACATAGCAAAAATGCATGTAACTTGACACATATGTCAAAAAATGCCCATATAAGATACTAAATCTGGGCTCTGATACCAAATTGTAGCACCCCACTCTCGTAAGACACATACCCAACATCCTAAGTGATGTTCAAGAACGTATCCTACAAAGGCGGCATGCTAGAATAGACAAACACTCTAAACTCGGTACAAATTTTTCAGAAATATCACACACGTATGTGGAAATCAATATTCAATTTTGGGCCCATACTTTTTATTACATAAACCTTGAAAACACAAGGATTATTATTACACTTTGATCAATCTCATTTGCCAACTTTTCCAATTTCAAAAGATATTACATACTGAAATATTCAGATTCGCATTATACAGAAATTTCAAAATATACAAATTGATACAAAAATAAGAAAATACAAATGCAGACGCGGACTAATCCTGACCTCTATCACTTACATGAATGCGGTGTTTGTACTCCTATTAGCCTAACGGGGTACTCTTTAGAGCCTGAAAAATAATTGTAAATTTTGGGTGAGTTTTGCGAACTCAGTGAGTGACTATCATCGATGGCTCACCTAATCACATAACACATACAAGTCATAAAATCACCTTCATTTCAAACATATTTCACACTCAGAAATCATTCAAACTATTTAAATCATACATATCGCATGTATATGCAATGCTTATGAGACTCACTTTCAATTTATTATTGTTGTGACCGAGTGTCTATAATTGTCCCGTATCCATTATGGATGCCGGGCTCATTAACAACTGTCCCGTATCTGTTAGGGATACCAGGATCATTTTACATAGAGAGCCTTTGGCTCTTAATCACTCTTTAAGCTCTAGGCTCTTTTTCATAGTCTGAGCTTTAAGCTCTTTTTTGGTGGCTATTCTGGTCACAACTGCCTTTATCTTTCATGCATTCATATAATGGATTGCATCAATCACGTTTGCATATCATCGGATCTTAGTCCGGCATTCAACATTAAAGTTGAGAATCACATTTTCATTCATAAACAAATGCACATTCAGAACACATTTATCATCGGATCGTGGTCCGACATTCAACAATCAAATTATGTACACTTATTTCAATCCAATTCACATACAAGGAGCACTTCAATGTTCTCACATTTATCAAACTCCTCGGACATATATTGTCCAGAACTAACACATTCACATTGCATAATCATTCAATTCATAACATAAACAAAACAAACAATAAAGTAAGACCATCTCGGTCTACTCATAGTATGCTCCAAATTAGCATTAGCTTCCATGATCTGGACACGTCTGAATGCGGACGTTCATCCTGCACATCAAAATTATGCAATACACATATTGCACATGCACACATTAACACTTTGCACAATTATAAGCATTCATTTATGCACACGTGTGTATATGGAATATGTACGATGCATGTTCATGACAATCCCGGGTATATTATCAAATTTCACATTTTATCACATTCTCATTTTTAGCATCATTTTCTTTCATAACAACTCATTTCTCATTCATTTTTACTAGATACACTTTACTCCTCTTCTTGAATCATAAATTTAATCATATGAATCACTTCATCTCCATTATACACATGTCTTTGGTACTTTAATACCAACAATTTACTCATTAATGTTATTCTAGCATTACAAGACCAAACAGTTATCCAAACTCTCACTTCAGTCCTATATCACTTCCAAAAATCCAGACCTTTTGGTTTAATTTTTCGTGATCATTCTGATTAGTAAATGAAGTAATTTGGTAACACTTTCATCTAGAAAAGTTTTTCCCATTGTCTTAAGTTTCTAATGACACCACAATCATTCAATTTAGTTCAGTACCCCAAAAGTTATATTCAGAATCATTCGAACTATTCATAAGCTTAAACAACATCCTATACTCAACTTTAATTCAAAAATATGGAATCCTAGAGAAAGAATCAAATTTCTATTAATGAAACATTGTAGCCCTATATCTCTAGTTTAATCCAAATTAAAAATCATCTCATTTTGATAACTGCATAACAAGTTATGCCTAAAATACCGAAGCATGTTCAATGAAGATGCTCCAGTTATCATTTTCTAGAACTCCTCATTAATTTCATCTGTAATTCATCAATCAATCTCTCCCTAAATGATTTCAGATGGTTATAATTATTGATGGAGATGAAGATCAATGTGTTACCAGTCCAATGGTTCAATTCCCATGTCATTTGAAGGTCGGACAAAAAAGATATAGCCAAAAGATTGGAGGATGTTGCATCAGCCGTCAATCTTCAAAGTCGCGATCGTCTGAAGATGATAGCAGGGTTGATGTGGCAATCGTCTGAAGATGATAGCGGCTGCGATGTGGCGATCTTCTGAAGACAATAGCAGTTGCGATCATCTGAAGACGATAGGGGGTTGCAATCGTTTGAAGATGATAGGGGAGCTAAGGGTTGCGATCATCTGAAGACGATAGCAAGGTTCGTCTGAACACTTGCGGGGTTCATCTGGACGATCTCTCTCATCTCAGACCATCATCTTACAACCATTTTCTAACTTTAAATTCATTCAGTTTCGTCAACTCTTTCTTTTCATCTAATTCATCTCTATTACACGAATTTATCTTTCACATTAACTCTACACTTATTTTCGATTCATGTGTCTAACCAGCAAAAATATTTGCATATGTATATATATATACACAGTGAAAAAGGAAAACAAAGCATATGTGTCTCTAACCCTTGCATAATTTCTGCACTTTTCTTATGCATATTTTCCTTGATATTTCTACTCAATAATCAACTCTACACTAGCTGATAACAGAGTAATCATCAATTATTCGAAAATCAAACATAAAAAATTTGCATCTCTTAAACCCTCAGTGTTCATGAAAAACATTCATTTTTCTTCATGATCATGCAATGAAAAATAATCACCCTTTTGGTTTATGAACCCAGCAACTCTAAAGGATTTACAAAATACTTGTTAAAACTCCAAAATCTTCGAATATCAAGAAGCCCTAATTTTCATGCAACCACGTAATTCATCTTACAGATGGTTTGGGTTAGGTTTTCTTAAGGCAAAAGAAATAGATAACTGTTAGAGTAGTGCCCTAAAGGCAATCTTCTTTAGCGCGTTTTGTACAAAGTTATGTATAAATAAAGAAAGGAGTCTTTCATTAATTTGGTGTTCATTATTTATGAATTGATGTTGATCAATAAACCAATTAATGAAGTCCATGATATATG
>JAOSBL010000855.1:0-10460 GCA_027568915.1 Erythroxylum roraimae | reverse complement strand
CGGATATCATGAAGATATTCAGCAATGGATCGGGTATTTTTGGTGATTCTGGCAAGTTGGTCTTGTAAATGGATTAGCCGAGTTTGGGATTTGTTGGCAAAAGCTGTTTGAAGAGAGAGGCAGGCTTTGTGCGCTGTTGGAGCATTGGCTACAGTCGAGGCAAGGGATGACATGACGGATGCTAGTATAGCATTTTGAATGAGTTGATCTTGTTGAAACCATTTAAGATAGGCTGGATTTGGGTTCGTTTGATTGTTGTCAGTGACGGTTTCGGGTGGAGCAAGGATTGTGCCAAAGACATTGTGTCCATGCATTAGTATGGATACTTGAGCTTTCCAGGTGGTGTAATTTTGGCTACCGGTGAGCTTGATTGGTAGTTCGGAAGCCAGATTAAATTGGACGACAGTGTTGGTGTTGGGAGTGTTGTTGTCAGAGTTGATAATAGTAGCGGCCATTGATTGATTGATTGACGAAAGGGATGACAAGGAAAAAACAAGTTGGAGGATCGGCTCGTGTGAGACTATAAGGCTCTGATACCATAAAGAGGTTTAAACAATTGAGATGAATAAGGCTTATGTCTTTCTATTGATGAATTACAGTTTATATACAATTACGATTGATATCTTGAGCAATCCTGATAATACTCAACAACTTAGTTTAAACTATACAAATGCTAACTAATTGATAAGTAGAAAAGACCAAGTCTAATATTTTGAACTTAAAGAACGTTATCCTTGTTAAAACTCTTAGATTTTAAACTTGTTTTTAATCTAAGAGTTTAAACTAAAGCTTATTTTTATAAGTTGGAGTGTCCTCCACTCAAAAGAAGTATGAAATGAATGTTTATTTTGAAGAGTATATAAGATATACAATAATTCTTAAATATTTTATAAAACAATATGATAAAATTTGTAAGATACATAAAATTAGTAAAGAGGCTAGAGCTTGTTTTGATAATAAGATAGATAGTCATGATTTTTAGAAACAATTCAAGAAGCATTTATGAATGGAGTGTTTGAGTTAGTCCAAAAAGAGTTTTTTCTTTTTAAAACATGTTATTGTTTGATGTTATTAAAGAAATTTAGAATAATGATAAAGACGTGTGAAGGAGTTGTGTGATAGAATTATATAAAGAGAACAATTATGTGTTCAAGTAAAATTTATGGTTAAATTAAAAAAGGGTAAATTATGTCAAATATCGTAAAATATGAGCAAAATCTCATATATATTTCAACTTTCACTTTATAACATTAGACATAATGGTCTATAAAAATGTGTACTGACATATATTCTAATTAGTGAGAGGACTTAGTTGTGTTGAGTTCTTATTTCTATAAAAAAAATTAGTACTTATAATTTTGACATGAAAATTATTATAAGTGTTAATAATAATATAATGCAATGTTGATAATAATTTGAAAAAATTTTCATGAGAAAATTATTTTTATAATTTTATAAATGTTGAAATTTAAAAAATTTAAAAAAATAAGTCCAAATATCCCTAAATTTTGTAGGGCACCTTAAAAAAATGTTTCGACCATAACGATAACAATGTTATAGTGAGACATATAAATATATATATATATATATATTCAAAAGGTATAATATATAATAATATTACAAAATAAAAGTTAAGATAGATTTGATAAATTGTTTAAAAGTTAGAATATTTGAAATAACTTACTCTTAAAAGTCACTTTAATAAGATCATGTATAATTGCAAGCAATTCAAGTGAAAAGAAATATTATGTTTTTATACATTTCTCTTATAAAACAAAAAAGAGATATGCATAAAGTTGTTGACAAGCATGCAATAAGATGGGAGAAGAAAAACCTTCAAATGTTGCATTGTAAAGTTTATGTTAGATTAAAAATTATTAAAATGATTAGTGATATAACTAAATAAGAGCTTCAATGAAGAATTTCTTTTAAAAGCAAAGAATATATTAAATGAACCTTAGAGGGTAAAGCTAGGTCCAAAAAGGGATGTTGTTTCTAAGAGCCTTGCACAGTACATCTCACTAGCTATTGTCTATAGCTATCTAGGTTCTGCATGCTTGAAGAAATGAAAAGCGTTTAGAATAAGCTTACATTACAGACTCGTTTAAAGTAGACATATAGACAAGCTTGATATTCATCTAAAGCATAATAGTTTACTTTTGGAACTTTGCATTGCCTCTACTCAAGGGAAGGTTGGAACGAATATTCTAAAGATAAAAGATTCCATGAAAGGGCTAAAGATAGATTAAAGAGTATAGAGGAATTCTTGAGAGTAAGGACCTCCCTAATCCATTGAAGCATGTTCCTCTTAAAGGATCTGGGGTTTATAGGCCTATTAAAGTAGAGCTTATTATTTCTTTCCTTCCATGTAAAGTATATGAGGTAGTTGAAAATGATTATAAACATCTTGGTCTCATGCTTGCTCATAAACTTAAGTTATGATGCCCAATTTATGATATGCTACCATTAATTGCAAACACAACTAATCCCACAAATTTGTAGTATGGAAAACCAAATGTTATCTATAAAGAAACAATTAAATAACAGATGATAAAAACTTTCAGGTTGTCTATTGCAAAGTAAGTAGGTCTGATTATTAAATAAGGCATATAAAAGTTTGTCTTTAGTGTATAGATGTTGTTTAATTGCAGGCCATATGATGAAGGAGGCTTTAATTAATTGAAGTTACACCAAGAAAGTTTGTCCCATCCAACTATAAGCTTATCCTCGATGAATATCTCTTAAAAGGATCTATTATTTAAGTACCATAGATATGATTGGTCTAAATGACCCCATCTTGGTTATTTGGATCATGTTAATATAAAGGCATATTATCAGTAATAATGGAGCAGTTTGCTGCTTGATTGTGGGGCCATGATAATAGGCAAGCATTAATGAGTAAATGAACTCTAAAATTAGCAGGGAATTTATTCATTATATTAGAATTAGTAGGAAGCATATATAAAGGACCTAGTGGATGCCATTCATCATACCAAAGACAAGTGTTTGCTCCATTACCTATAATGAATTTGATATGTTCAGTAAACTTACTTCTTAAATTGAGCATATATTAAAGAGATTAAGAGATGTTAGGATTAGGAGCTACCATTTGGAGACTCTTTTCTTTTAAGGCATGGATGTGTAACCACCTAACCTATAGTGACCCTTTGCCTATAAATGGCATCCATTATTTTTTTACTAGAAGTTCTTTGTTCATAATCAAAGTAACTTTAATCCTAATCCCCTTTAAGTTTTAAGAAAAAAACAACTTTCAATCCTAATCCCCTTTGAGTTTTAGGCAGACATATTTCCAACCACTTAATCTTTTCCTTTAAGGAACACTCTAAAGGAAGTTATTTAGTAATATTTCAACATCCTTAGTATTTTTACTTGAGAAAAATAGCTTATTGCACCAAAACACTTGTAAGCTTGAGACAACTGACTTGGATAACTATGATCTACCTTAAAAATGATAAGAATTTATTACACCAACTATCTTTTTTTTGTTTATGGAATCAAAGTGAGTTTGGAAATTAGGTAATTTATTCTAGAAGTCAAATGTTGATTCATAAGTATTTAAAAGAATGATGCAAACTTTTGAAGCCAAAAAATTTAGTAACCTCATCACCAAACAATTTAAGGCTTGCAGAGACAATGATGTTACAACAATTCAAGTCTTTTAGATATAGTGATGCTACTTTTCTTTTCATTTATGAAGAGCGCTAAGATGGATTGGAACTTGTTAAAAGAATTTAGTATAGAGTCAAGGCTTGACTCTATACAACAATAAGATGTCATCTACAAAAGGGAGATTAAAAAGCTGAATTTTCATACATATAAAGTGGTATTAAAATTGCTTAGAGTTAGTAATTATGTTCTTTTAATCATTATTAAGAGAGCTTTCACACATGAATTAAAAATATAAGGGGATAGGGGATCCCCTAGCCATCTTCATGATTGTTGAGGGTTCCCTACTAATGAGACTATTTAAAGAAGCTATAGTGACATACTAGCAAATCTACCCAGTGAACTTAAGGGGAAATCCATAAGTAATGAGAATTTCAAATAGTAAGCTCCATTCTACTTAATCAAAAGCTTGAATAAAGTCAATTTTGAGAGCACATCTTTTAATCGTACTATCCCTATGATAATTCTTGAACAATTCTTAAGCAATAAGAATACCATCACTAGTACCTCTTCTATTATTAAAAGAACCTTGGCAAGGATTAGTTAGAGATGGCAAGATAGAGTTAAGTCTTGAAGAAATCAACTTATAAATGATTTTATAGATGACATTATAGTAAGAAATAAGTCTGAAATATAGAAGCATATAATGGTTGGGATTTTAAAGAATAAGGGAGATGAAAGTCCTATTAGTCTCTTTAAAAAGCTTAATTGATGAAAAGAGCTCCATCACTAATTTGGTGACCTTATCTCTTATTAAGTTCCATGATTTTTAAAAGAAACATGCATTGAAATTATTAGAGTTTGGGGCTTTATTAACCCTAAACTAAAAAGAGCTTCCTTTACCTTATATCTTTATAATAAAGCAATGAGTAAGGATGCTTGCTGTTTAGAAGTTCCATTTAAAGTGAAAGATTTTAAGCAGTTCTTTATATCACTAGAGCCATTAGAATTCCTTAGTGTGTTAATGAAATATTTGAAAGTAAGATCATAGAGTTTTTCTTGTTTACACTTACAAACCTTCCTTGTATTTTAATATATAATATATTCTATTAGTGTTTCCTACTAATGATTAAGCTATAAAAGAACCGAAAATTCTTATCCCCCTCCTTTAACCATTTGATCCTTAATCTTTTTTTATAAAAAGGAATTATGGTTGTTAAAAGCATTGGTGTAGTCTTCTAAAGCATTCTTTTCCTCCAAAATGAGTTAAGTATCCTTAGCCTTAGTATAGAGAGTTTGATGGTTGTTAAGCTTTTCCATTACTACTATAAGGGTATTTAGTGTATTACTTCAAAAAAAATTTAATGATCTTAAGTTCTTACTAATAGCATTAAGCATAATATTTAGAAGACTAAAAACCATTCACCTATTTGGTCATACCTTTGATGATAACATCATTGAATTTGGGGTGACTCACTAAATAGTTAATGAATTTAAATGAATTTCTTCTTTTGAAAGAAAGCTTATTAAAAGTGAATTTGAAGGGTGAGTAGTTGTCTTAGGCATAGGAATTTAAATAGGTTGTTGGAGAAAGTTAAGTTCCAATCCTTATTAATAAGAGCTCTAACTTTTTCTAGGCATCATATTACCATCTTGTTTGTTAGACGATATGAATTAGTGTCTAGTATATCTTAAGTCTTCTAGGTCTGAGTTAAGAAGACAATTCCTAAGGTTTTCTATTTGGGGCATTTAAGCCAAGTACTCATCAACCTTATAGGAGAAGAGGATATTATTGCAATCCCCAATTACAAGCCAAATATTTTAAACCGAGCAAGTGAGGTCCATAATGTCCTTCTCAAGAGCTTGTCTTTAAGAAGCTAGATTATAAGCATAAACAAATGTGATCTTAGCAAAAATGTTAAGTTGCAAGGGAATGATGGAGATAAGGAGGAATTGTTCGAAAAATCTGTAATTATCAACTTTAACACAAGAAGGTTCCGACGCCACAATGATTCTTCCATTATAGTGTCATTAGTGGTTAGAGAACACTTTCTAATTGCTATGAATAAACCATAAACCTTACTAGAAAGTATTAGCTTTTATGTTGGTCTCCAAAAGGCCAAACAAAATGATTGTTTTAGAGTAAAATTAGGTCAAAAAGATTTGATTGTTTATTAAGGTTATGTAACCCTCTAATATTAAAAATAAGGACATTAAAGATGGAGTTTTGCACCTAATTTTTCCCTCTTGTTAGATGTTGTTATTACTACAATAAAAGGAGTCTTCTTATTAGAATTCAAGTCCTTACTTGGTAGGTAAATTATGGTGTATGGGTTAACTTTAGAGAACCATCAACTCTTAAGAATTATGAAAAGTTACCATTATTTGTAAGCTACCTAAGGGAGATTCCTCATTTTAGATAAGTTGTTTTCCATATTGCTCCACTCCTAGAAGACTCCTTATTCAATTCAGGTCGTTTTCTAGGTTTCTCTACTCCCATAGGAGACTTATTTGTTAAGACAAGTTCCTCACCTTGCTAACATTGGATTTTCCTTATTCCCTATAAGTTCTAAATAGGTGACATAAGAGAAGTTCAAACTTAGTTTCTAAAATCTAGGTATGGTATGCAAGTTAGGTTTCTATGTATATAAAACATTGACTTTAGCTTCTTAAAGGTTACCTTCTACTCCTAATCTCATAATTCTCAGTAAGTTGGGGAGCTCTTTTTATAACTCTAATTTACTATATACTTTAGCAAAACCTGTTCTTCTTATTCCAACTATATTTTTGTCAAGGCGTAAAGGTTTTCCTAATGTGCTTCCTAGATAATTATGTCCAGAAGTACTCCAATATTCCAGGGAGGATGTTATGGAATTGTGTCTATACTAGTATGGAGCTTAGTTTCTTATCCAAAGTTACTCTAGATCTTCAATTCTGAAGAAAGAGATGCTGACAAAAAAGATATAATACCCCTACTTTATTATCTAGCCCATCTTTTACTCCTTCAAGAATCTAAAGAGGAAATAGTCCACTTATATTATCATGATATTTTTTATTTTAATTTGCCTCATCTAGTTCAATCCCACTTCTGCATAGGGTAGAAACATGGCCCTTTATCTAAGAGAAAGCCAAAAATGGTGTTTTTCCAACAAGCTGCCCCTCTTAAAGGATTTCAAAATGTGGAGAAATGACTAACGACTCTTTAGAAGAAGAATGCTGAGGAATAAAATAGAGCTTGATAGAGGTTTTGTGGTCTCTTATTAACACTTTGTTTTATGTTTACGGAGGATTTGTTTAGTTGTTGAGGAGGGGGTTGGGTGGTATAGGAGTTTTCTTAGTGTCAAAGCAAGTTAAGGGAAGTTTTGACGTAGAGGGTGAAAGAATGGGAATAGAGAGCTCTCGGCTAGGGGGTTCATGTGGTGGAGTGTTAATAATGATTAAGCGTGAAGCCTGAAGAGTATGTATGGTGCCATTAGGATGGGATGGTGCCAAGATAGCAGAATTTATAAAAGGAGGCACCACAGCTTAAGGAAAAGAAATTTTGAATGTATAAACAAGGAGGGTCATTTTTACTAACGGTGAAAAGCACAAGAGCTAAGAAAAGAGTCAAGAAATTTCAAAAAGTTGTTAGAAACAGAAATGTCAACTAAGTTTGACCAAAAGAGAAAAACAAGAGAGTAGCAAAACTAGAGAGAGGGGAGTGCATTTTCTATTTCAAACATTCCATTAAGTCTATAACTACTAATTTCTTTAAGTTGCTAATATAGTATTAAAGATAATATCAAATTAGAATTTTTTAAAGAAAAAGTCTTAATGATTATAAGATGGCATTGGTTAATAAGAATCCAATACTAAAAATGTGACAAGAAGTTATAGCAAACATTGTATAAACAAGAGACCGAGACTAAAATTATGTAGTCTTGATATCATCATAAACCTACAAAGGTAGAAAAATTAGTCAAAACTATGTATAATTTTCCTTGGCCTTACTCTAATGCTCCAATTAGATCTTAAATGATAGAAAATTATAGTTTTAAAGAGAATTATACATTTCCAGTGAGTTTGATGTCCTTGATTTAGTAGATAATAATTGAATAATTTAGTGATTCAATCTTTATAGATATATATTTTATCTCCATAAAGATTGTGATCATGATAAGACTCTAAAGATGTTATATAATTATATTTGGTTTGTATTTTTATCCCTCTCTCCTAATTATAAATATTGTTCTTGTTTAATAGTCTATTTTATGTACATGACAAAAAAAAAATCATTTAGAATATTGAGTTACTTAACTAATGTCTTTAGAAAGCTTTTGATTAACAAAATTTGGGCAGTTGAAGATATGGGTTTGCATTCGATATCTAACAAGGGGGTTTATTTCTCTTATAGGCTTAAGGCATATAATGCTGTAGGTTTTGTCTCGCAACTAGGTGGTTAGTCTCTTTCTCTTAAAACTATAACATAAGTGCCTGTAGGTTTTTATTTTAAAACTAGGAGTTCATTCTTCACCTAATCCTGTAGCCTGATCATACATGATTTTTGCTAAAAAGAGAGAGATTAGAGATTGTGATATTGACTATTATTAATATAACTTATAGTAGATCGATTATTGGTTCAAAAATTAAAAATTAAGTGAGATTAAGCTTATTTCCTATCAATTGCATCAGAAAATGTAGACTACAATTTCATAGTCTTTACATTATCATAAACTTGCGAAGGTAGAAAAGACATTCAAAACCACTCATGGTTATATTTGAGTATGTTTTTACACTTAAATAAAATACTAAATAAAGAATATAATTTTAGGCATTTTGTACAACAACTTTCTAACAAATTTGATATCCTTTTAATACTAATTTAATGGATAAATTTTGAATTGAATAGTTCTTTCATCTTTATAAGATAAAATTTTATCTTTATAAAAATTGTAATCACAATAAGACTAAAAATATTATAGAGTTTTATTTAAAATTTATTAACTATAAAATTTAAAAATAATAGTTTATCTAATACTAATGAGAAATAGAGGTTATCCGAAAGTTAGAGTATTTTTTTTAGCTACATATGAAAATAGTGTTTTAAAGAGGTTCAAATTATGCTTATAATGATATAATAATATAATTCTAGATAGAAGAAAAGATATTACTAATTTATTTATATGATAATATTTAACTCATTAAATTCTATTTTTAAGTTATATATTCATAATTTTATTAGTTTTCATTTTTATATATCTATGACTTTTTATTAAAATACTTTAAATAAAAAGAATTATATGAGTCATATACAAAATGACAAAGAAAATTATGGAAAATCTTATGATGAATGAAGTAGATTACGTTCTGACTTTTAATAGATTATGTTTTTTCTAATCTTTTCTTATTTCTAAAATTTGACTAAATTGTATTTATCAATTTTTAGAAATTTTATTTAAGCATTTAATACAATCGAATTACTGAGCAGTACTTATTCTTCACTTAGGGAAACTATTTGGTGATATTTGATTTGCTAGGTAGGTAATGGAATAGAATGAACAATATAACTGAGACTATATAAATGAAGTAGATGGTAATTGAGTTATTAAAACACGTGAACTTATATATAATGAAATAAAAAGTATAATATCTTTTGATTGTTGGGAAATCGGGGTAAAATCTGACCTCAACCAAAACGGAATATTTAAGAAACTTTTTCATATTTTGATTTCCCATAAACAAAGATCACTTTAATTATATAAAATAATTAACACGTAAATCATAATTAAATATGAATCTTAATTCGTACCTTATTCTGAATCTTGATCATTTTCTTGCCATATCCCTTAAACTATTTTCAAAATCAGTATATATCAACCATCGTAGCCGCGTCTAATATTATCTACGGAACAAGTTGAGAGAACTCTATAACTTTTATAGAGAGGGTTAAGAAAGAAATGCTAACTTCATTAGAGCTTAAGCCTATTTATAATAGGTTTTGGACATTTTAGTAACTAAATACCAATTATGCTCAAATAAGATTCAATATCTCATATTGATCCTTATTTATTAAATATCTTATATTTAATCATAAAGTTTTTCAAAATTTTCAATCAAGTCAAACTTGATTAAAATATCTTTACTCCCTTCAACTAGTTCTTTATGTAAGACTCATTAGGTTCCTAAATATGTTGACAATGGATATAAATTATAACCTTAAATCATATTTAGGATTAGATAAATTAAACTTCTTTAATTTCTCTTTAGTTCTCTATTTAAAAAAACTATATCTATAGATCAAGAATGGTATCTAGCAACACATCATGACCACCTAAATATTGAGAAAGGTCAAAGTGGTTTTAAGTAACCTTTTCGTGTATGATTTTTTTGTATAATTCAATTCTTTCATCATACAATGTTTCTATTATACATGGAGCATAGAATTAATGTCTACTATATTTTAAGTCCAATCATATTAGCTCTTTACCATTGATTAAATTAAAAACTTTTGTAAACTATTTACAAAACGCCATTGTTGGACCCCATTTTCGGAGCCCAACATCGGACACGGAAGTATGAAACTTGAGCGTGGAGGGAAGACTTAGAAGTTGAATCTTTGGTAAGAAAAATCCCTCAGAAGAAAAGGGGGCGTCGCCGCTGCGTATGTTGTTTCGCCGCGGCGAAACCTTTCACGAATTTTATGCCGCGGCGAGCGATTTACCTTTCGCCTCGGCGAACTCGCGATTTTAGCTTCGCCGCGGCGAAAGCCTCTTTCAAAACCCACAACTTCAAAACAAAAGCAAACTTAAACATACACTCAAGCAATCTTTCAAAATCTTATTCTCATGGTAAAA